>JAMKCH010022088.1:0-19728 GCA_023653785.1 Ophioderma brevispina
ATATTGGTAAGTGGAGCATATTTCTTGTAGAAATTTCTTAATTTTTTGCTGTCTCCTGTCACCCATTGTCACACGTTAGTTCTGTAGGTTCTGTTGGATACTACTGCCCACATCTCAAAGTTGTTGCCCCGAGGGGCTACAACCAGAGATGTGGTACCATATTTAGGTGATTCTGCCCTGTCATGCAATACGTGTGTGCAACTAGCGTGGGCCGTGGCAATGCGTTTTGCTTTGAAACTGAATGCCAAGCTCATGGCCATGGCTGCTATTTTGCTGATGATCAAACTGATGAAGTCATGCAGTGTGAATGAAGTTCGATTTTCTTTTTCAATTCCGTTCCATCCAGAACTCAGTTGAATGTACCCTAAGGCGTATGGTACTGGTCTAGCTAATGTAGCATATAGTTCCCAACAGTGCTCTTCTATTAGAAGTACACACTGCCATTGCAACGGAGTGTACATAAATTGAAATTTTCTCATGGAGATTTTAAACCACAAAATGCACTTCTATACTGGTAAATTACTGGCAGGTTCTCTTTACAGTTAGTAGTAGACATGGGATATTGGAGAGTATATTGCAGGTTTTATCATTTTATGAGAAAATTAGGTGAAAACTTTTGCTCCATCCAACACTCACTGGAAAATCTTGACATGACCTTCTATGGGCGTGGGTGGTACCATTATATGAAGTACATGGGTACCTATTGGGACTAATTAGCATCTAGACTGGGGGGGGGGAGGGGAGAGTCTCAAGTTTTTGGGGGAAGGTATTCAGCTACTTTTTGAGGTTGTTCGAAGAAAGAAAAATGGGTAGAATATGGTCTTGAACATGAAAAGTAGGGTTTGTGGACTGAAATTGTCCTAAAATGAGGGTCACTGGACTGAAAAAGAGCCGGTGTGAAAGCAACTATATTTTTGGTCCGGCGGGAGGCCATAGTCCGGGCTCCATAGACGGATAATGGAATAAAGGTTGAAACTAATAATGTTGCGTGAAGAGTCAACTGAATTGAGTGGGCGGCTATTCCTTACTGTTGTAGCCGGACTGTGAGTACGCCGGACTATTACTTCTACACCGGAAAATGAGGGTCTTATAGGCGGCACCTACCCCACTACCTCCTAATGTGCGAACCTGGTCCCCTCAGAGCTAGGCTAGTGGATACTTTGCTTTTTCAGGCAAACTTAGTTGTGCAAAACAAGCCTCACTGTCCCATTTTTTTTCTGTTTTTCCCCCCAAGTACAGTCTAATACATGTTACACTCAGCATGATACAGTAAATGACTTGACCAGTGAGTACTGTTAGGCACGCATAACTAGGCTAGCTGGGTAGGCTAGCTCTTGTGAACCCGGACTAACACTGCACTATTTGCAAGCCTTTGCAAGCCTTATGTTCAGATATGTTATCATATGTTCAGTCTCAAGTTCAAAGGTAACCTCTACAAGTGTGCCAGTGTTTCAATTGTGCTTCCTGTATATTAAAGGCTGACTCGGAGATTTCCCGATGCGGGCGCACTCAATTTTCAAACAAATTGTGTTTTTTGCATACAGAAATGCTTGTCCATATAATAATCACTGTGTGAATAACTAAGCTCAAATCGAAGTCCTTCATATAAAAAATCACAACTTTGTTATAAAATTCCGGATCCGGAAATTTTGTTATACACGGTATCCTATGGCACTGTTATAGGGCCTACTATCCATAAATGCTTAGCTGAGCGAAAATTCCCATTTAATGAAAAACACACACTTAAAATTATCATATTTTTCCCCAAAGTGGATTTTTGGGGATTTTTGCTATGTTATAAAACACATTCACCTGCATACATTGATGTAAAAATATTGGACAGATTTATTTTTTCTGGGTTAGGGGGGTAGCCACAATTTGCGCACCCACTGCAGTCTGCACCCAGTTGAATTCAGCAGCCTTGACGGAATAAAGTACAGTATCACATGCACTTTATTCCGTCAAGGTTGCTGAATTCAACTGGGAGCAGACTGCAGTGGGTGCGCAAATTGTGGCTACCGGGTTAGGGTGCTTTTAGGTACCACACGACCCATCCAATGTTGGATTTTAAAGAACATTCATAATGGGGTCCAAGGACATTCTTTGATGCAAATGAGCTAATTGGTCACATTGTGGTAGGATGATGAAACTTGGTGGATGTCGGGGGGGGGGGGAACTAAATGCATGTACTAATTTGGGGAACTACTACATGCATTTACTATGGCAGTCTCGGTCCCAGTGACATTACAAAATCATCTCTTAAAACCTTTATTCAAAAGATCTTAGTAATATCATGATAATTTAAGAAAAAATTATTAATGTCAAAATCCGTCGAGGTTAGTGAATTAACCTCGCTGCAAAATAGTGTAATTTCCAATAACGGTCATTTAGATTTAAATATTCGTGACCATGCCTAGTCTTTAGTCAAGTCTGTGTGTAACTGTTTGATATGTGTAAGAGCGCCCTCCTACCGTAAGTCTTCGAAACAGACTTGCACCCTGAAGTCGATGCCGTTTTGAATTCGCTGTTGCTGTTAGTATGCTGTCCTACCCCCCTGGTGGATGTGGTCAACATTCAGTTGCTGAAAGTTTGAAGTTGATTCCCAAGGGTCATGCAGGTTCATTCAAAGTCAATCACTAAACATGTGGTAGGTTGATGAAACATGGTGGGTATGGTCACCATCCCAGTGCAAAAATTGTGAGGGTCAGTTAAGTCAGTTGGGGTTATCCAAGGTCAAATCACTACAGATGTTTTGTATCGTCATGAAACTTGGTGGATGTATCACATTTGGGCTACACTAAACTGTTCAAGTCATTGCCGGTACCAAGGTCAAATCAATGGCCATGTGCTTGGAAGGTCATGACACTTGGGTGTAGTCAACATTCAGTGCTGAAAATTTTGAGTCATTTCAAGGTCATGTGGAGGTCCTTCAATGTCGAAATGACTTGTCAAATTGGTTGTAAATGGTTTGAAATTTGTTTTTTGATAAGGTACTCTCAATTGAAACTTCAACATTTTAAATACTAAACGCCTTCAATTTCAATATCTTAAATGCAGGTGAATTGCAAGTGTCACTTAACAGTGCTTTTATCCCCTGCTTGAAAGCAGAGGGGGATATTGCTAGGTTGCGCATGTCCGTATGTATGTATGGTATGGCTGTATGTCTGTATGTATGTGGTTCCCAGTTTGGTTAGGTTTTTTGTTTTTCGCGTCTCTTCAAAATGGTTTAAGAGATCCGTTTAAACCCGACTTGGGGTGAATGTGCAATAGGGGGGTTTCCTTCATATGTGGATGAGTCAAAGGTCATGGACCAAGGTCAAGGTCAACTGAGGTCATGTTCCAGTTTGGTTAGTTTGGTTTTTCTGGTCGTCTTTGAAAAGTTGAAGTCCGATTAACCTCACTAATGGGTAGAAGGTGGCAAAACGGGTTACTTCATGTTGTTGAGGTCAAAGCTCACATACCAAGGTCAAAGGTAACTGTCCAACTAACCACCTTGTGTTAACTGCCATCTGGCCAGGGGTGATCGCGCAAGTTTACTTGCTGTATTTTTTAGATATTTTATGAGTGGTAATGTAGAAGTATATTTTCTGTTTGTTTTTGCTCAGCTTTGGTCACATGATATTGGACTTGCATCAGACGAGTTTAAGAGCAGCATAAAGTCAGGAAGTATATAGAGAATGTGAGCTCGGGAAGGGGGTCAGGAAAAGCTTGGGGAATCCATATTTCAAAAGGTCAGGATCAGAGAAGATATCAGTAGCTTCCCACAATGCAATGCCTTCATTTGAGGTTTTTGCAAAGGACTGAGTGACATTGGAGAGGTGAAACATACGTAGTACCCATTACTGATCACAAACATTTTAAGAAGTTCATCCTAAGGATTCACATGACTACTGTACAAAAAATCTCCCATTGGAAAGCAATGCATTGTGGGAAGATGCTGATATCTTCTCTTGGTCAGTATCATGGTGAAACTGCAGCATTTACAAAAAAAAATTCTAGGTTATCTAAGTTAGAATAAAAAAGACTGAGTACATGCAGTATGTGTCAGTCATACCAGTGGCGTTCAGGGGGGGAGTTTCCCGGCCAAAATATCAGACGAAAGAAATGCATATTAATCCTGATTTGTGAGGGCCTAAATTTGGGCCAAAAAATTAATGTAAAATTGTCAATTGGGCTAATTTTACTTAATCCACTTTTGTTTTATTTAGTACTTGTTAGAACTGGTCTCTGGGACAGTTTATGAAATTTTGCTTCTCCTATGTATGGAATGGCAAGTAGTTGTACAGCTGTCTGAGGTCAAGTTCATGAAGGGGTGAATTGAAGTTGTCACATGGCTGCAAACTTTTGAAAGTTCTGTTGAACTACTTTTAGTGCTTTGCATAAATTTGATAAGTAGTGTTTTAACCGTCTACGTATATGAGCGGAAAAAACAATGTGCAAATGCGAAGCTTTGAGGTGAAATCTGACCAGTCAGACTTTAATTTTACACAAACATATATCTTTTAAATGCGGATTAAGTTTGAGTGTCACATTTATATTACAGGATTTATCATTTGCATTTTGGTGGTATTCATTGACGAGATCATATGAAGTAAGTATTTTTGTATTAGATTCTAGCTCTTATTTTACAGAGCTGTGTTCTTTCATATCTACTTTGTAGGCACATGCCTTGGCAGTTCAAACTGGCTGTGAAATCCTAGTGAAACTGGACGATCTTGCAGATCTTTCTGCTTCCCAGTACTATGCCACTCGCAAACTACAGCAGGCCTACAGACGGGGATGCCTGCGGCAGAGACCAGGGGAGATGTGCATTTCAGGAGAAACAGGGTTGCCAGCAACTCTTACCGTAGACATGGCAGTACAGAGCTGTGAGAATGTGGCAAATGAACCACAAGATATGATGGGTAGCTGTAGTACTGAAAACAATGGTGATGCTGTAAATCACAATACAAACAACTCAAGTAGTTCACCATTGCATGTGACAAAGCATGTTTCAAATAAAGATATGTTAGAAGAAAAGCAGACACAAGAGAGTCCTCCAAAACATCCTGAGTGTATTGGCAATGAACCAGGTGATGGTGTACATGTAAAATTAGGAGGAAATGAGTCAGAGAGTACAAATACCCCTGCCAATGTGAAGTTGGAGGTGGAAGAAGTTTTTGAAGAAAGAGATGGCGGTATTGATCGCAGTGATACTTTCGATGAGGACGAGGATGATACAATGGAGGCGTTGCCTCCGGAAGAAGATGTGTATGATGATTATTATGGCACCGGGGGATTGGAAGATGCTAGCAATCAAATGGCCTCTGAAAATTCTATGATCCAACCCACAGGGTATGTATTCTGACCATTAGACTGATTTGATAATTGATACTAAATTTCTAATATCAGCATTTTTTGCCAGCAGGTTTGTTATGTGCCTGATACGATATCCAACCTGTTGATCAATTGAGCCTATTAGAATATAGACTTAGTAGAGTGGCTGAGGAGTATTATTCTAATACATAATTTGATACAAATGCTGGGGAAGAATGTTACTCCTTTGGGGAAGAGTGTTAAAATAAAACACAAAAAGCCCATCATGTTCACTTAAAAAAAGATAGAGAAGGAAATTACCAGGAAATCAGGGAAAAAGTTGGATTATATTTGGATGACTGTTACGCATCTGAATATTTAGGGAAGGATTTTGAGTATGATCTGTATGTTGCAGCAGTGGTGGGATATGGTGTTTTGTCATGCTCTTTCCTCTCCATAGGATTCATCTTTATTTACAATAACTAATATTTTTTGTAGTCGTAAGGTGGGTCCCATGTGTAGCTCAAGAGTTACTAAATAGGTCTAAAGATCATTTTTCCCAATATGTTATCACATCTTAACAATTTCAAACCAAAAGAATGTGTCTTCATTTTACATTTCCACAGGCTTTTCAGCCTCCAGATGTCACAAATCAAAAAAGAAGTTTTTTTTTCCAATATTTTAAACGTTTTTGAATTTTTTTTTTTTCTGGCGACCCTTACCTCCTATTTTCATTTTCTGCGGCTTATGAAAGCCGGTGTGCTCTTTCATAATTCCTTGCTGCGGGTAACACAGAAATACCCATAACTCAAGATATGGGTATTTTTCCCCCAAAACATGATTTTAACACATTTTTGGGAAAAAATGGCCATATCTGATAAGTATTTCTATGATACCCGCAGCAAGGAATTATGAAAGAGCACACCTACTTTCATAATCTGCAGAAAAAATTAAAATAGGAGGTAGGGTTCACCAGAAAAAAATCAAAACGTAAAAATATGAAAAACCCTGTATTTTGTGATTTTTGACATCTGAGAGCTGAAAAGCCTACAGAAATGTAAAATGAAGACACATTCTTTTGGTTTGAAATTGTTTTGATGTGACAACATATTGGGAAATATGACCTTTAGACCTATTTAGTAACTCTTGAGCTACACATGGGACCCACCTTAATTTTCAGTTCTTTTAGACACAATTATGCAAATTCAGGAGTAGTAGACTAGTAGTGCTTGCCTGTCAATCATGAGCCCAAAGAATAAACCACAATTTTGTAACCAATACATGAACAGAGAAGGATAGACAACTAAATTATCTGACCCATTTGAACAGACAATTATATGGGTCAGTTGGGGGGCAGCTATATATCAATGAATTTTTGTGAAGGATTTGGTCAGACAACTAGCACTGGGGAATATTAATTTAGGTTTTCTAGAAGAATAGATACCACTGTAGAGGGTGAAATAATGTGTGTTAATTTTCATAATATTGCAGAACCCATTTGAAATATCTAAAATGTAGCATTTTTGAGTCTAATTTTAAGAATATAATATCACATCATAATGTAAAAGTAGCATTGAATAGTAATGGTTCCTAATATTTTTGTCATTGACCAGTTTGGGATTCGACAATCATCTCAACTCCGGGCAACAATATCCTCCTCATATAGGAAGAGAAGTTTCAGCCTCAGATATAAACCAAATGCAGAATATGGCATCAACAACTCAGGTAATTGCAAATAAGTTCATCGCAAGTATTAGTGCAAATAGCCATATAACTATCATTCTCCCACATGCATGCATGGACTCCAGAGTGCATGGACTCCAGAGATGGTTTCTTGAGGATTGTGGAAATGTACAAATTTGATGCAAAAGATTGAAAAAAGACACCAAACTCTTATGGGACAGTGAAATTCCTGCCGAGGTTAGTGAAGTAGTAAACAAACATGTCACATTGATACCCACCATCTTTTCTGAATATAGGTAAGGGAGCATCGGTGGCTTAAATGGTCATTTCAACTAGACCATTTAACTCCTGCTGTCAATGTTAGGTCAAATTTTCATGTCACATCAAAGCATTTTGTCAACATCAATACCGTATATCCTCTAATAAACGCCCCCCTCTAATAAAACGCGCCCCCTCCCACGTTTTTGTGATGAAGAAAGATAACCCGCAATAATGCCCCCCCCCAAAAAAAAGTACGGTATGGATACAACTAGTGATGACAGTCAGGACTCATGCCCTGTGATCGCAAGACTCAGCTAACACGGCAACTTGCTGGGGGGATGCTCTAGTTGCATTCTATGCTTAGTTTAGCATATGAATACATCATGCTAGTGCAAATCAAAGTTAAGTTTATCTAAAAAAACTGTATCAGATTGGGTAAAAAAAAAAGGCATTTTAACTGATTATATGCAGCGCGCAATCATCGTTTCAAAACACCCTGAACTTCACAAATTCGCTGCATCACCCCGCTGCACAAACGATCTATTTCCGGGTCGCGTGAGACAGGTTGGGGGATTGGGTAATGTCTCTATAACCGCCTCAATTACAGTTTTTCTCAAAATTGAACAAAAAAAATGAAGGAAAAAGGCTTGGAAAATGTAGGCATTTTCAGCAGTATTTAAGTATTTTGTGAAATTTATTAGCCATTTTTCCAAGAATGTTGGGTGGATTTCAGCATTCACCACCGATGTTGATTGGCAATGACATGTTTTAGACGGATCTTAATTGTTATATCTAATGATACACAAACACAAGGGGGAAAGGGAAGCACTTTTCCGCACCAATCTATGAAGACAGCAGGCGTGAGATCGGACTCATTTTGACACAAATTTTTGGCCAGAATTTTAGTGTCCAAAAGACGTTTATGGGAGCCGGTAATCGGAGAAGAGAGCTCCCCAAACAAGGACGCGAAGAAATGAAAAATCCAGAAGACAAAACACGCCATCGCAGAGTAGTGAAAAAAAGCGAAACGTGGCCATTTGCCCAGGAAAAATCACCAACAAAATTTGTTGTTGGGCTGTGTGAAAACACTCATTTAAGGACATATTTCATGCTGAACATTCACCACGAATAAACGCCCCCTTTAGAAAATGCACGCTCCCTGGGCGTTATTAGAGGATTTTACGGTATGGTGGCAATCCTGCTAGAACAGGCTAGTTTAGTAGGTTTGTGTCCATTACCTGTAACAAAATAGCAGAATATAATAAACATACAAAAAGTGTATTTGCCATCTCAAAGTAGGCCGAGGATGTGGGCACTAACGTTAAAATGTTTTTTTTCAAATCTGTGGAGATGACTCTATTTTTTGGCACCAGTTTCGTGAGCCTAAACTGTCTTTGGTACTATTTCTAACTCTGTAGGAAAAATATAATGGCATTATAAAATGTGTTTGTACTCATGTTTTCAGAACCCATATCATCAGCACACGCTAAAACCCAGTTGTGCTGGACCAATATACCCGGTGCTGGTCTCGAGGCAAGGGAGCCTCGTTATGTGCCAGAAGTATAGAAACTCAAGCACCAAGTTAAAGTAAGAGGAATCAAACGAAGGAAAGACCCACTTGCGCAGAACAGAAACTCAATTAACTAGGTGAGTTGCAACTCAAAAATGAAGAAACGTTATGGTTCCATGTGGGAGCATTGGTTACCGTAGGTTAACTAGGGTGCTACACCCATATTGTGCTGCATTTCTGTAGGCCTTATCAAACCCAGGAAGATTTGAGAATTAAGGTGCAACCAAGAGATTTTGAGGGCACCCAAATTGTATATAATGGAATTTCATATAGATTTGACCACTCAAGATTTCTTTGCCTTGATTCGCTACAGACATGTCTACAAGAGAGACAAAATAAGCGCTGATGCTTGTATTCAATTACACATAGGCTGAATTTCGTATTTGTTCCTATTTCGAAAAGAAAATTCAACCATTTTTGTTTCAAAAAACATCCCGGCTTGATCCTTTCAGAGGGATATTTTTGATGGAAAGGTTTTACCGTTCAGGGCCAACCAACGTAGCTTTCGATTTATTTAAGGCAACCTGATATGTGATCTCCTGTGCACGTATTGTATGTGGTGTATTTGCTGTCTGGTGAGCTAGGAAACACGTACAGGACTTGTTCCGATGGTAGGAATAGTGATATCTGATTTCAGATTTTGTCGAAGCTATTTTGACACATGCTATTCTGTGTTTCTGTTTATCAATTCCAAATATAGTTTATTACTGACCTCGAAGTGAAATAAAAACCAAAAGTTACTTGGTTTTTATCCAAGTGGAGTTATTCTTAGAGTAATTTAATTGTCATCTGTGACATATCCATTGTATAAACTGCAGCCCACTTAACCATATATAATATCCACACATTAGAGGACTGAATGCTTGAGTGAAAGACGTCTAATGTGTATCTGTATGTGAAACATGGAAATTCTGTTGATAACTGATTCACAAAAAAAGAATCCTATACACTCTGCCAGAATGGTTCAATTATTGACATGCGCGAGGTTTGAAATGCGTCACAGACACAGAAGTGAATGCCGATGGCTTGTTGAGTAGGTTGGCCTCTCCCATTGCCAGGTTAATCGCACACGCGGCTACCCATAGTTCCACCCTCTGTTATGCATATTGCGGGCGCGGTGCCACCCTCTGAAGGATTTGACAGCACGGTACATGCAGACACACACACAGGTACATATCTCTTTTATTATCTTTAATAATGGCAAGGAATTTAAAGGGGGAAATCTTGTAGCTCCTAGGTCATCCGTTGTAATGCAATGGTTGGCCACTTATATTGGGATTTATCCATGGGGGATCGGGTCATATTGCAAATCCAGATTTTTTTGGAGAAGAGTGATCAATACCTTTCAATTCGTAGCATCCACAACAGCTCGTTACCACAAATAACTCAAAGGCTAGCAGGGTTCCAGGATTTTTAAAAATTCTTCTCCACAAATAGATGGTGGCCATGCAGGTATACAAATTCCTCTTTTCAATCCTTGTGTAACGAACCCATATTTCTTGTTATAGGAAACCCAAATGGCAGCAGCTGATACAGTGAGGTACACTAAGTTTTATACAGTTACCATGCCAACGTTCTCGCACCATGTACAAAGAGCCCTAGAAAATGGCCACCATAAATGGTGGCCAAATGGGTGGGGTCACAGCTTATGCAAGGAAGCTGCCCAGTTCTACCTACCATATGTTGTTAGACATCGTGCCACTCAGTGATCAAAACACAGCTCCATGTCTACCAGTCAATTGGCAGGACATGGATGAAAATATCATTGCATCATTGGTGTAGGTGTCAGGCCTTTGGGTAAGATCATTTTAGTCATTTTTACACATTTTTGCATGGTTGTTAGAATTAGTCATAATTTTTATAGCATATCTTAGATATGCTTTTCCCATCAAGTAGAAGATTTTCTGTCAAGGGCAGCACTTAAAATCGTACTAGGTCTTTGTATCTGTCTAATTTGTGTGAAAATCCAGTTATGAAGTATTGACATGCTGGGTTTCTATGTGACAAATTTTGAATTTTGAGTTCAAATGGTTTTTGGGGCACTTTTGTAATTTTGCCTGATTTCCAAGGTGGTGACAATAGTAGGCATTTTTTGCATGCAGCATCCACTTGTCCAGCTGTTATCTGTTAATAATGCTAGCCTTGATGCATTTGCGGTCTGATGTTTGACCTTAGGTGTTGTCAGTGTGCCTGGCATGTTTAGCTAGTGGCCAGACTTTAAGCAAGGACACATCACATGTCTGTTGATGGTTGTAAAAAACACACTCAGTATTTCAGTGTACATTTTGCAATATGCTAGTATATAGTTTTGAAGATGATAGGTTTAGCATATAGTCATTGTATTCTGTATGAGTAATTAAAAAAAAAAAGTATAATTTCCTCAGAAGTAAAATTGTGTATTTTCATAAAAGCCCAGTGCATGTGCCCTATCAATAGAATTTGACAATAAGTGACTGCTCATAGTTAATATCTTCTACTTGCTAAAATCCAAATTATTTTTTAATTAAAATGTCTGGAATTCCGTTGTGGTGTGTGTGGTGTTGTGTCTGTCGTGTATGTGTGTCCATATATTATGCCTGTATGTGCCGTCTCTTTGGCGTCATCATGGTTGTTGTGTGCTTTTTGTGCCTACAAGTGGGTGTGTGTAAACAAATGTCAAACATAAGAATTCACAATTGAACAACATCTGTTTGTTCAGAGCAAGGCAAAGTAAACAATGTATGGTATTGTGTGTACTACTATGAGATAATTGTGGAGTTTTGCTGATATAAAGAGACATTGTGGAGTATTTTTACATTGTGGGTGATTTTTTCGTCATTGTGGAGTATTTTAATTAGAGCTTACTATGTAGAATTGTCTATAACGAATATAACTGGAATCCAGCTATTCGAGGTTATCCGTAAACGAGAGAAGAAAAAAGAGGATTGTTTTTTTTTTCGTGTGTTAAACGATCATAGGCCTGCGGCGCCCTTCTCGTGGCTAAGAAAAGTGAGGAAAACAAACTCTTAAAAAAATGAAAAAAAAAAAAAAAAAACTGAAAAAAAAAAAAAAATGACAAAAAAAAATAAAAAAAAATCTTTAACAAGTCTAAAAAAAGTCGTCTTTGTTAGAGACAAAATCTCAAAAGAACTATTATAGGTTTTGAAAAATCCTTATAAATATAGTTTTGAAAAAGGTAGTTTTCTGAAATAAAATGTCTAAACAAAGTGTCTTTTTAAGAGATGTTTTCAGTGTGAAACTCCCACAAGTAGTCTTGTAGGATGTATGTATGTATGCACGATGGGTTATGGTGAAGTATCGGATGTGTGTGTGTGTTGTAAACAAAGGTCAAAAATACGACTAACAATTAAACAAATGTTGCTCAGAGAAAGCCCAGAAACCACGAACCAATTGAGGTGGCATCATGTATGTATGTAAGTATGTAGGTATGTATGTATGGTCAGTAGTATATATCCGGGGATGTGTGGGGCGATGCCTGCATGTCATGTGTGAGTGTATGCATGATGGCTGCATGCATGAGACTGTACATATATCTAATTTAGCTAAATTAACTGACTTAGTGACTTGAAAAGTGATCCTGTGTCCTCCACTTTAGGCTTTGGTTAACCAGACTAACCCATTATTCTCTAATTATAGCACGAGTGACTACCTGCGGTAATAGTTTTTAGACTATATTTATCGCGTTGTTAAAAAGATAAAAAATGGTTTGTTTCTTTAGGTCTGTATCCGGTCCTTTGGGAAAATGTGCATGTGGTACTCCTGCCCAGCTCTTGGCCAATTTAACCAAATTAGGTCGAAGAAACCCTTGGTCCAAGGTGATAGGGTGTTCACAGAGTGGGCCAATTAAACTTAAGTGTATGGGGGGGGGTCCATGGGGACCCAAACATTTTGTTTTGGTGTGCCCATTTTTTAATGTGTCAATCATTTGTGCCAAAATTTTAGGCATTTGGCTACAATCAGTTTTGCCACCTTTGGTCGGCAAAACAATCAAAGGCGGCCATGGACTGGGGGTTTATGTAATATGTTGGCGGGGCACCTATTCAAAAAATTTGTTTTGGCCCTTAAACGTCACGAGTAACTTTAAAAAAAAAAATAAGCAATGTAAAATGTATTGAGATTCCTATTATGAACCAAATGTTATGGAAAAAGTCCTCAGGAGTGGTGTTTTTTTTTTTGGGGAGAGAATTGCGTGCGCGTTGCAAAAATCGGTTTTGGACAGCTATTGAATCCTGTACAATAGATTTTCATTTTTTTTGCCTCTTTTGTGCGTTGTGTTGATTTACCCCATCAGGGACCAGAGAGTTTGTTAAAAAATTCCACTGCCAAAATGGTTTCGGGGGGCCATGTGGGAACCCCCCCCCCCACCACACACACACAAAGCGGGGATGCACAGACTGTAAGCCACTTGCTTCTAAAGAGAATTGTTTGAAAATCATGGAATTGTTTTGTGTCACAAATTAATTGCTATAATCAAATCTGGTCGGATCACTGCCCCAAAATCCAATATCAGGTGTGAACAGATGGATTCAAAGTCACAGGCATTGAAACCCAAAAGTTCACTTCTTGAGAATCCTCAATTATGACTTGTGACAATATCTATGGTTCACGGAGTGCAGCGGTGGCACCCCATATATGGGGTGTTAACAGACATGAGCTAGTTTAAAAATCTCAATTCCCTGTGGCACAGTTCAGTAGCTTCATTTCACATGTATTTAGGGTTTGGGGGTGACATATGATACCCATATCACCCAAGGTCAGTTCATATCATTATGACAAGTACAACCCAGGCGAACTGTGTCCTGGGGGGGAATATTGCAACTCATAGTGAGATTGGGCTCAAAGCTCATGTGTGCCAATGGATTAAAGGGCATTTGGCAGGTCTTGTAAACTTATATAATTTGTTCTTTTTTTGATTTTTTAGGTTTTTTGTATTTTTAGCTATTTTGAAAAAGCACCCTCTTTGACCCTATATGACCTTTAACCCATCATACAAAGTTTACATATTTGTGATCAACAACGGGGGGCAAGACCTTGTCGTGGAGAACTACCGTGTTCTTAATTACCAAATTTTTTAGTATACCAATTTAATTTGTTTATATAGTATTTCCATTGTACGTTAAAGTAAGGGTGTGAACAATACATTGTCCTCTTGCAATACCATTCGCTTGGATAGGCTTCTGCATCATTGATGCTCTGTAAAAAACAACCCCAATATGATTGCAATTTTAAACATAAATAAATAAGGTTGTGTGGTGTCTGATGTAAGCCCTGATCCAAGTTTTATCCAAAGATTTGATTATCTCACTCATGATTTTAAAAATTCAGCGGCCAAAGACCATTTTTTTAGGAGATATGTATAGAGAAGTCTATTTTAGTGGTGAGAGCATGTTATCAAAACCCACACATTCATGCACTGAAAATGGCAGCAAGCATAATTGGTATCGAGATGGCTAGCGGGCGATATCATAGCATTTATAAAGGTAACGCACCCCTGGGAGTACATAATTATTCCTAAATAAATTCTCTAAAATTCTCACATCTAGGATGTGCACATTTCTTGAAATGAATAACATGTCACTATTCTTTATCCCCCTGGCTTGAAAAGCAAATAGGGGATGTGGAGGGCGTGAATGTCCGTTTGTATGTATGTGTGTGGGTGTTTCCAGTTGTTAGATTTTGTTTTTCCACATCTTGTTGCGAAAAAGTATGGGGGCCAAGCAAAGGGACATTTTGTGATTGCAATGATCTAATTACTATGCGTAATTGCTCTATCACCGCCCTGGGCGCACACTCGCTTAGCCTCAGTCCCAGCCGTTATGGGACAGGGGGGCCTTTGTGCCTCAGGGTTTGAAGCTCATGGGGCTGAGGCTGGTTGCTTCCCCTGCGTGGGAGCGCGGCCTCAGGAGAGCCTCAGTCCCTGAGGGCCGGGGTAGCTCGGCTGATGAGCCTCCCCCTTCGGGGTGGGTGGCTCGCCAGACTGAGGGGATGATGCCCCTACGGGGCCAGGCGATGCTGCGGCAGTGCTCCTCCACCGGCCTCCGGGGCTGGTTTGGGCTTCCTTGAGACATGGCTGGAGTCAGTCATATGCGACTATCGGCGGGGAGTTGTGATGGCCACCAACCCTGTCTGGGTTTGGGGCTACACATGCGGCGGGGGAACTTGCTGCCTCTGCTGCGGGGTGGGCTCCGGTCCGCGCATTGCGGGGGCCTTTGCTCCCATGCCTGTGGGGTTGGTTCTGGAACTGGCCGGCTGGTGCGGTAACTGCGTTCACCTCCGTGTCTCGGATGTGGTCATCAGGTCTCGCTGGGCACCTACTTCCGTGACTTTGACCCAGCCTACGGCCGGGATCTCGTCGCCTCTGGCGACTATGGTTCTAAGGAGTCGGGTTCGGTGCGAAGGCGACCAAGAAATCCATCCCCATGGATGAGCTGCGGAGTCAGTTCTCTGCTTCACTTTCGGATTCCAAGGCGGATGGGTTTTCTGAGCTCAGTCCCTCGCCAAGTGTACGATATCTTCCAGAGTCGATATGGCCTTATGATCTCTCATGCGCTGAGCAGATGGTCTTGCCCGACGATCGACCCGATTCGTTTAGTGGCCTAGACCAGAACACAATCAGAATACAGGTCGGCGGTTTCCATTCTATCACCACGAATGGTCCCTGGGGCTGTTCTGAAATGTAAGACTCCTAACCGCCTTCTCGTGGCCTTTTAACACCCGAGGCTGCCTTCGAGGCCATTGATGCCTGGGGTGGTATTTGCCAACCACCCTACGGAGTTTGACTGCATGGCGCGTCAAGCCGATGGGCTCCGCCGGTCTGGCTGCCATACGTCTAAACGATTTTCCATTGGCAATGGCTCAGGCCATCGCCCTCCGAATTGCACGCATTGTTGGTGTGAAGTTCATAGTTTTCGGACATTTCGGTGCCACTCCATTTCTGCCCGGGTGTTCCCAGAAAATGAACGACCTGGCTTTAGGGCCCCACCACTGTTCTACCGGACATGTCGGTTGGTTCTTCAGTGAGGAGGACCGGACTTTGGTGTCTATTATAGCAAAGCTCAAATATTTCCTCTCCCGTACAAAGGCCCTTGGCTGGGTAGGTAGAGCAGCTGTTTGTGAAACACAACCGCCGCATACGCTGCTTCCAAAAACAATCTGGCACGATGGTGCAGCGATATTGATCAATCGGGCCAATCCGGTGAACGCCGGCAGCGCGCCACGCTCAATTCCACAGAGCTGTTGGCAAGTCTGCGCCTTTCGCTGTGGCCTCCGCCTAGACCGATCATTACAATAGCATGGCTGCGCTCAAAACAACTCCTTATCACAACTTATATAAGATTAGGAGTCCTGTGGATGGGGTTTCACTCCTGCCGTCCTCGTACAGCATGAGAATGATTAGTTCAGGGTAATTATAAGTCTACTTCCGGGACCTTAACTCAGAATTCACTTATTTGGTGGACTGGGTGTGTAGGCGGGGCTACTTTTTCCTGGGCCTTAGTAGACCATCCACCCTGTTGCAAAGCGTGGCTTACCCTTGGTGACCCTTTGAAGGGTAAGCCTGCGGTTTGTGTCTACCTTTGGTTTCTTTTTCAAATCGTGTTACCTTTTTTCGGGCCCAACTACCTCCGGCCATTGGGTCGGTGCTAGTCTGGGAAAAAGTGTTTTCAATGTCAATGCAATTTGTAATTATAGACATTGGAAACAAGGAAAATTTCAAATTAGAGGGAGTTTGTTCAAAACAGTATTGTTTTCTAAGCTCAGTATTTGAAATCTCCTTTTTCCAACGTCGAATCCCTTCCCACCAGCCACTGGTTGTCGCCCAAAAGGTGAGCCTAAGGGGTTGTGGGAAACGAGGATGAGCTGATGGGGATCGCCGGTGACGGTAGGGGTTTGCTTCACAGGATCGTCTGACTAGAAATTTGTGTATTTGGGGATCAATCTTGTGCACCAACAGATGATGCAATTTGTAAATTACAGCATTGGAAAAAGGAATTTTCCAAAAAAAACAGAAGTTAAGAAAAACATACTGTTTTGAACAATTTTAGAAAAATTCAGAAAGAATTATGTTACTTTTGCACCTTTCACTTTGGCATCATGCCTAAGAACAATGTCATTTAAAATTAGAACACCCACTCTAATTACTGTTTTTGGGAACACACTGTACGAGGGATCCAACCTTGCATAATGTGGCGTCCCGGGCAAAGACTTGTGGTGAATGTACAAAAGGTTATAAGGTGCTTGTGTACATTGTATTTTTGCTCAACATTTCCAATGTTTATTTGAAGTCTTGAGTCATGCTAAGGAATTGCAGACCATGAAGGGAAATGAGGCCGGGCCCTAACAGTTGCACAAATCCCCCCATACCTGTGAACTCCTGTGCCTTTAGCCTTGTTCAAGGCTGTATGCTATGCCTAAGAACCAACAAACTTGCAGGGGGGGTAAACTTTTTTTTTTGACATTTATTTCAATTATTTTGAACATTGTGCTTGCAGGTTTGAAATCAGTGCTTTAGCGTGAAGGTTACCCTAGCCTGTGTGGAGAAGATTCAATGAAAAGAAAAAGAATAAATTGGTATTATACTCACTTGGTGGTCTGTGTGCAATTGGATCTAGGAGCCTGCTAGTCGGGGTATAAAAAACCCACATATAATATTGTGGTCAGGTGCAGTAGCTATGCTACTCAGGGGGGCCAAAAGCACTTGTTCTAATGCGTTGTGGTTTTAATCTTCCATGTATAAACTCATATCATTTTTTTTGCGATGCAGAAAAAGCTTGCAATTTAGAAGGCGCTCTGCTGGTGGAATTATTGAACTTGTATTGGAAGGCTGCAAGAATGGAACATAGGCCAGGTTGGCATAGAGCCATCAAATTAGGTGCTGATTAAAATGAATTTTTGCCATGATTGATACTTATTAGTTTTATTGGAAGGGGGGGGGCATCTGCTCAACTCCTCGCATGATTTCTGACTAATAGATATGTGACATTATTTGTATCAGATGGGTGAACCAGTGAATGAATGGTAGTTAGAGTGCCTGAACAGGCTAATGTGCTTGTGCAAAGACTTGAAGCAGATTTCACCATAGTAGCTGTCACAAAAGATTCAGGTCATAACAACAGCTCGTTAATCTGAGTGCTTATTGCGAGTCGTCTGCGAGCAAGTTGCATAAGAGTACATGGGCCCGCCCATATCCCTCATTAGACGATCACGAAGCGTATACACAGTCAAGAGAGGGCCATTCTTTGTGACACTACTATAACAGCCTCATCCATGGTGGCCATATGCATTGCCCCTTTAAAAAAATATTTCATTTAAGTTATCATTGAGTCTTCAGAAAGTTGACCACAAACCTGGCATTGACACGAATATGAGGGGGTGTTTTAAACAAAACCATCGATCAGTGGTGTAAGGACATTTCTTTATTGGGGAGCACCCTCTGTACCGTCCCTGTTGTAGACTCACATAGGACATTGTTCGATATGATTGTTAGTTAGCTCCTTGCATATATTTGATATGTCAAATAATTGACACATGAACTTAATGGTTCTATCATCTAATTGCCTTCTTACTTGAATCTCTTGCAGACCTACTTTAACAAGTGGTTAAGCACCAAGATTCGACAAGCCCGATTCAGAGAGAAAAAGAAAGATCTAGAGTTCTAGGAGACACAAGTCCAGGATTTGGCTGATGACAAACCGATTGTGCTCGGGTAAACTCAGGGTTTTGGTGCTATAAGCAGAAAACAATATTTCCCATTTGATCCAAGTATGAGGAATTGGTGTGATGCCAGAAATTTAATTTTGATACACAGCAGCTGGCAACGTCCCGGTGTGAATGGATAACACAAACATGAGCTCACACACTGCTGCCATTTGAAAACACGGACATTTAGTTCGAATTTCCCAAGAAAAATTGAAGACTGTGTAGGATTTTTTTTGTCAAAAATGGTTCCTTTTATACCACCTGAAACCGTTATACCCAGCGGGATGTTGTCGGCTGCTGTGATTTTGATCTATATATACTTTGTTATTTATTGTATGATAGCTTGTTATATTGCTTTTATAACTCGGTTATCACTTCAAAAGGGTTTGGGGAATGTGTGAAGCCTTGAAAAAAGTGTAGGAAGAAATCCCAAAAAGGTACGTAACATATTGGAGCTGCCTTTGTCTAGTTTTATTTATTTTTGTCTCTCCGAAACTTGAAATGAAAGCAAGTGCAAGAATTCTTACAAAATTTGATGTATGCTGATTCCCTCTGTCTTCAGTCTATCGCAACCTGCTGACAAAATGTCAGGAGCTCATGTTCCAGTGCAATTTAAATGTGACAATATAATTGCGAGTTGTCAGTTCATATAGTACATTGCTCAATGTACTGTGCATGTCATTGTTTTGTGCTCACTGTTATAATGCTTGGTGCATATTATTCTTAAGCCGTCATTTCTACACCTTTCTAACCTACTGTAGGATGCTTTGATAAGCAACCGACTGTAACATGTAAGATTTGTTTACCTCTATCATGTTGTATATTTACATTGTGTTGTCTAGGGTTGCACAAGATGCTTTCTTCTAAATAACTTTTTTTATGTCATTGTGGCTTTTAATTCTGCATTTCTCCACTTCAGAAGAGCACTTCTGAATAACAGTCTTAAGCATGTTTTTTATATTGGCACAACATGATGAAGTGAGAAAGTTTTAATAAATGAGGGGGGGGCATACCTGCCAACCTTCCCTGTTTTATAGGAATCATCCCTATTTTGAACTTTCAAAATTGCAAAAAATAGGGATATCCCTATTTCTGAAATTTAAAACAAATCGTGAAATAATTGCCAGAAAAGTCCTGAAATTTTGTTGGGCTCCTGAAGCTTTTCCTGCAGCTTTAAATACACAGAAACCCAGTAACTTCAGGAGACTCTGCCCCAGTGTATT
>JAMKCH010022089.1:0-20679 GCA_023653785.1 Ophioderma brevispina
GCTTTTTCATTTAGTATTTCATTAAAGTTCTGTTTGATGGGTGACTTTGCTGGAGTTCTTTTGTGGCAGCTTGGTGAGCATCGTCCAAGTTGTTGTTTCCAGTCAGTGAACTTCTGTCTATCTCTTCTTGCCTTTCTGCCTAGTTTCTTGAATTTTATGTATACTTTTTAAATCATATGACTCCTTGAAGGTGAAGTTCTGGTTTCTTCCTTTCAAACAAGTCTTTTCCCCTTGCTATTTGACATTTAAGTGTTTGGTACAAGCTTGATCTTTAGCAGTGTTCAAATCTTGTAGTTTGTGTCCATTGGCCTCAGTATGTTTCAAGAAGAGCACATGCAGTTAACACAGGAACTTCACAACCTTCTTTACTACAAAACATAATTCAGATCTTGAGTCGGGGCTTGGCTACATCTTCTTTGCGTTGCAGTCCAGGTGATGTTCTTCTCTTGAAGTTGTTCAATGGAGGATGCAGTGTGTGTGGCAAACTGTAAAACATACAGTGGGCATCAACACCCTCTTGACCTTGAAACTGACCACAATCGTGCAGAACGTGACTGCTTTTTGGGCCTTGCTGGCAAGTAGAACATCATCAGACTCTTACTCGCTGAACCACCTTAGAATCCAATTGATTGGTACTCCTTCAGGTTTTCACCATAAAATTGTTGGTATTTTGCGCAATGTGTTCCTTTCTCAGGCAGAGTGAAACTGTTCCTGGCCGTTTGACACAGAAGGTACTTTTATCACCAACGTGTTGACTCAACTTGCTTCAAAGTGTGGTGTGGAACAGGGGATACTTGCACCTCTTGTCCATCCATCAAAAGCTCAGCACAAGAGAACATGTCAAAATTCCTCTTGAAGTGCTCCGACTTTATGCTGGAACTTCCTGCCTTCCGCAGTGAATGCGGTACATTTCAATGCATAGTTTTTAAGTGTGATTTAATGCACCCAGGAAACCAAATCATGCCCGGAATTTACCAATCATTTTTCAAATTCCTACACATGAGATTTTTGTAAGTTTCTTTTGTTTTTTGTTTTCTTTTGTGTGTAAAATATAGTTATTATAACTTAGGTTTTACTGTTATGGGGGGATTTTTACTGGGAGTGGTGTATAATTTCACACAAAATATTAAATAGACAATAATAGGAAAATTGCCAAATCCACGAAAATAACCCTATTTTGAATAGTATTCTTGCCTGTTACACTGTGTCCTTCTTCAGTTGATTATTGGATCACTGACACTGTGAAAACTTAATGGCTATTCTGTTTGAAATCTGCTCCCCTCCCTGTGTAACTTTACCTAAATAATCCACAGAAGGGTGTGTGTTTCAAATGTAGTTACCAATGGGTTATCCTTGGATTCCATACCCCCTGTGGAACACTACCTAAATCTTGCACAGAGGGGCACTTTAATGAATGTGTCCCAGTGTATTTCCAGACCAATGCATCAAACTGGAACCAAAATCTTGAAGGTCATGTAGACTTAAGTGACCTCCAATCTTGGCAATTGCATTGATTTAAAAAAAAGGATTCAGTAACGGCCAATTTTTGGAAGTATTAAATAAGTTAATTGTTTAGTCTGCCTGGTGTTGGTCTTGGTCATGTTAACCATGAGTCCTTTAACTTCATACCAATCTTCCATGCTTTTCTTCAAGAGCTGTAAGGGTGTTTCGGCCATAATCGCTAGGTATCTGCTTTCGTTTCATACTTTTAACGGTGGCTGGAACAAGTGTTTTGTTTTTTTTAGGACATACTGTATATCCTGGGAGTCATCAATTTTTCTCGGCACAATACAGAAAATCTTATCAATCCTGTCTGTCCCTATTCAAATTGAGCCCCCTGCGGGTTCGGGGTTTAGGAGAGGCCGCTGTTCCCCCTTACATGTCGAAACGGCGACGATAAGGGGCACTCGTCTGTTATCTGAACAACGGGTTGTATTTAAATTTAGGAGTTTGTATTTTAAGTTGTAATACATTGTATGTAGGTTTAAGGTTTCTATTGTATGACTGTATTTAGATGTACTTAAAAGTGTTCAAATATATATTTTTTTATTACTCCATATAAGTAAGTTTAAATCTGTACTCAGTTAACATAAAACATACCATTTAAATCATTACGCATGTACATATATAAGACCATCTATTTAGTTCTTTAAAATAGTGCCTTAATGTTTCAAACTGTATTGATTTATGCCTTGTTTTTAAAGGGAATTTGATTTATTATTGATTATCAGTATTTTGTATTGAAATTTTTTCTTGATACATGGATGGTGGATGAACGTTGTCATCAGTGTATGATGTGATACCGTCATCTATAATAGGAAATTGATCATTGTATCTTGTGAGCTGTGGTTTTCTATGTGAATTGGTTTTATTCAATTTGGGTTATTTATTTTTATCATGGATCGGTGAGGAGTCTGGTTCTCAGTGTATGTTATTTGTATCATTTCCAATTATTGTAATTCGAATTGAAATGTTTTAATATTGCGTCTTTTAGATATTAGGCCTTTTCAGGTTATAAATTTCCTGAAGGCATGCTGTCTGTTTTCAAATATTTTTAACTTTTTAAAATGTTGTGATTGGAATTTACTATAATGGTGTAAGTTTCAAAAGATTTGTATTTAAAAGGGTTAGATTTGTCTTTTACCTTAATGACACTATATGACACAATTGTTTTTGAGTTGTCGTCATCATACTACTCCATCCCTCAACGTCACTCGCTATTCAAATTGAATGTTTATGGGGATGTTATCATTATTTTACTGTAGGTCAAGATTATAGGAAATGTTACATTGCTTAAACTGTCAACATATATATATACCTTAACATTGCCAAAGGAAAGTCATTGAAAAACAATTCGATTGTGAGCTAGTGCTTTAGTGTTGTGAGAAAGCATCCAAACGTGAAATTATATTTCTCTTCCGAGGAAATCAATCAATAATTGAATTATGAAACCAATTATTGTCACGACGCATATTTAGTTCAATTTCAACCTCATTTGGTTCCAGTAATCGAGGAGCATAGAGATTTACAACATGTATTTACAAAGCATATATAGGTTGGATCACTTTTAATAAATATATATTTTTAATAATATTTTAATGAATGGTTTTTATCAGTCAAAGATTTCGCAAGAGGCTGGAGAATGCAACTGTCTGAGTAATCAGAGGGTGTATTGAGTCATCCCACAATGCAATCATTTTGGGAAATTTCACACCTCAATAAGGGCCGCATGTGATCTCACAAAAATCCTATTCTTACACATAAAACACTGACTTTTATGCCTTTTGGAAAAAAGGTTTTTTTTTTAGCCTCACACCACATATTATTAACTTATGGAAGTTTTAGCATTGATCATGTAATGTCATGGGTCTTAAACTTTTGAACACTTTTTTATCCCTAAGTACTGATGTGTGGGGGGGGGTTTTTTCGTACGTCCAGTACGGCACATTGCAATGCATTATGGGATTGGTTCGAGACACCCTCTGTTGTGTACAGTGGATTTTAAAGAAGAGACACAGGTTCATTTTAACAAATACAAATTTCCTTCATTGGCTCTCAAATGAATTTACTAATCCGATGAAGAAAAAAATTAAATGCAAACAATATGATGTACCATGGTAACGAAATTAAGAGTCATATTAATAAGGACAAAGACATTCTCATCTGATTTTGGCCTGTATTTGCAAATATGTTACAATTTTTATCACACTGTGTGAAATTCACTTATTTGCATAGCATCATGGACTGTCCTCCTAGGCTGGTATTTCTGAAAATGGAGTCCTAACTAGACCTGGGTTTAACCAGGGTTTCCTACATGAGTGGAACCTTTTCCTTTCAAAATACTGTGAAGGTTTAAATGGTAAACAGTGAGAAAATTCCTCCATAGATGGGCGAATGGCCCATCAATGAGGAATTTTTCTTACCAGTTAAAGGTCCACGTGATGTAGGACTAACCCTGGTTTTAAGCTTGGTCTAAGTTAGACTCCCTTTTCGAATACCCTCCACGATGTGAAACCGCAAGGTGATGATTCAGGGAAGGGAATCAGCTCTAATGTGTATTTTCTTGTGGTTACACTGTGAAACCTAATAGGTTTCTGATAAAACAACTCTGAGTTGTTTTTTAATACATAACTCATACTATGTTTCCATACTGTGACTCAAATACAGATAAATAGATATATTAGCACAAACATTCATACAAAAATGAAAAATAGGAGTAATGCTGAACTGTGAAAACTATATTGTAATGAACAAAGTGGAGACGTAAAGGAACGTTTTACTGTTTTGAAGAAAATAATCTAAAAACTGACAAAAGAACCAGAATATACATACCATAAATTAGAAAAGGAATAAATCAAATATGAGATGAAGGGACTGTGTTCCTAACACATTTTTTGCCACACGCGAAAATATTATAGAGAATGGAACCAGTCAAGAAGAGGAAGAGAAAGGTAAAGAAAAGAAATGATAAGAACATTCTCAGTGAGCCTCAAGATAGCAAATTGGGCCGAATTCATAATGATGCAATACTCCAAAGATACTATTCTCAATCTTATTCATACTGCGGCGGCACTTTCGAAGACAACTATTCCAACATATTTACCATTTGACGCACTTAAACCCACTTGTTTCTAACCAAAACACTCTCATAATGGCAGAAGCCATTCGTCCGATGAGTGCAACAAGATAAGTGCAAATAGCTGCCTTTTGTTCAAGAATTCCTATCATACATACTATTATGCCACGTCGTTTGGTCAGTGGCTCTTAATGGTTCTTCATGAGAGACAACAGTCACTGA
Source organism: Ophioderma brevispina (assembly GCA_023653785.1). Classification (NCBI taxonomy): domain Eukaryota; kingdom Metazoa; phylum Echinodermata; class Ophiuroidea; order Amphilepidida; family Ophiodermatidae; genus Ophioderma; species Ophioderma brevispina. The sequence goes on from JAMKCH010022089.1 coordinate 4,799, forward strand.
AAAAACATTTCAAGAGCTACTGACTCAAGGAAGATAACTTGAGTTATTTAAACATGGCAGCAATCACATGGCCGCACACAGATCATCATGGCAGCTATTGCATCTATGACCTTGTTTGCAACTCACATGATCATTTTGAGTTGCTGTCTTTCTTGCTTGCTCTTGCCCTCCTCTGACATCACAGTGTAGCTTGTCTAATGTGCACAGGGTCACGACTTGGCCCCAGGTACTAAGTGAAGCAAATAGGATTAGAATGATACATTGATACTTTACTGCAATAGAGTTCGCTGTAAAACTCAAAAGGTTATACATGTTGCTGGTCTGGAGAATATAATGAGAGCTGGAGGGGGTGAGGGGTGCGGGGGTAACTGTTAGAAGGACATGAGCACAGGTGATGGAGGTTATCGATTGCATAACCAAATACAGACTTTGTCAATAACCTAACCCTACCTAAATTTTTCTTGAGATCGGCAAGTAAATGCTTCATATTTTATTTTAAAATGCTTTATTTTTTTTATTTTTTTTATTGTTTTTAGAAATTTACACAATATGCCACAATATCACATTGTGCCTTATTCCATTAACAGAATACAACACAATGATTCTGTTGTTAAAAAATAGAGTAGGAATTATGGGTTAATTAAAGTTCATAAGAGCGGGGGTGGTTAGATATAAAGGCACTGTGACTGTGTTTAAAAAACTTTTGACTCTTAAAAACAATCAACTAGTAGTCATTGTGTATGTAAAGTAAGATAGGCGCCCCGATTTCAAGTGATGATGACGCTTGGGGTTCATTTGATAAGCTTATTGCCTATATAGCCCACAAAACAACCCATCTTAAATTTTGCGCCGCTATTTCAATCCTGTTTTGATGTGCGAAAACCTAAAATGATTTTGTGACGCCCCCAGTTAACTTTTTAATATATTAATATTGGGTCGACCAAAATGGAGCGCACCTTTTTCGCATCATAAAAATTTCCAAACCAAACTCCTTTGGTTCTCAAGGTTTCACAGGTAAATGAGAAAAATAATAGCTTGCTTCCGATGGGACACACACAAAAATGAACAAATTTTACCACTTCTGGTACAAATCTGGGTTCTGGGGATTAGCCTAATATAGCTGATCGGAGCCATGGACCTTTAAGAATTGGTAAATTGAATTTTCCTCATGAAACATTTGTAAAAGTGGCAGATGGAAACACGTATTCATATTTTTTGTACTTGGAAATATTAGTTTAAATTTTTTTGGACTGGAATGGTTGAAAGTAAAACTAATGTGTGGACCTGGTTTGATAGGGAAGTTTTCTTATTGTGGCACTGTTTGTAGGTGATAAGGGTGCCAAAACTTGATTCTTTCAAACACGGATGTAAAGAATCATAATAACCTGTAAAACTTTATGTTGTCCTGCATTGGCAATAGTCGTCAGTTTTTAATACAAAACGGTGGGTATATTTAATGTACTATTTTAATTATCTACATCCATGTGGCCAGGAATGGCACCAGGGGGGCGGCAATGGGGATGTCCCCCGGGTTTCAACTTTCATGAAAAAACAAGGGTTTAAAAGCAATAAATTTGGGGAAATTAGGTATTTTTACCTAATACAGGTAATCGTGTAATGGTTTCCGGACACCCTTCCTAAATGACTTTACGCTTGGTGCTGCCCCTGCCTGCGGGGAGATCCTCATATATTAATGGCTATTACAGTATTTTCAATGTAACGTGTATGTTCTTTGAATGTCTATTCTCCTCTCTGTGGGGAAAGAAGATAAAAAAAGTTATAGTGCCATTAATTTTGGAGTACTAAAAAGTTGTTCATATTTGTATTTTTTGCAAAGTTTAATAAAATTACTCATTTTCATGACCAGCATTAAAGGTGCAACTAAGGATTCCCCATATCAGGTGTCACTAAAAATCGAAAGTACTATTTTTTGCCCTAATGTAAAACTTTCATCAATATATCGCGCCGAGTCTGAAAAGGATTAAGCTGATAATGTTTCTTTGTTATAAAATTGAAATTTCTAACTTCGATTAGGAGCAACTTTAAAAAATTTTTTTTCCCCCCAGCCTATGTTTTATATTGAAATAATACACATCAATCCCTTTTTTTCACTTTTAAGACATTTCTTGTTAGCCAAATACAAGGTAAGGAAATCTATCGCGGCTAATCTAATGAAATTAACAATTTGGACACAATATTTGGTGCCCAGCTCAAAATCTCGCGTTGCACCTTAAAAATACCTTCAAATGAGTCCAAACACCTAGTCTTTATGACCTGGTTTCTATGACCTGCTGCTGGCGACCTCTCCAGAAAAAATTACCCTGGTCTCAGCAAGGGATATGAAAATTGTTTTTGCTCTATCTCTCTAGGACATTTTTTGTTAGAATCCCCTTTAAAAATAACCTACTTCTGCCTTTATACATTCCGGTAGTCACATTTGGGTTTTCGTTCAATTGAACAGAACACATCAAAAGCCACTTTGGCAGACATATCCTTGTGATATCACATGATTAACTCATCACACATGGGCAAACAACATGGCTGCCAATCCTAATTTTTGCCTTGTTTTAAAAAAAAACACTAATAATAATACGCTAAAGGAAAACGTAGCCGGCAGATGTGCTAGAATCAAGGAAGGTATGAAGGTGGCGTCAATCTTTTGATAAGTGGATGATAACTGTCGATTTATAGAGACTGCATCTTAGAAGTTTATGCTTCAACAGAAGGTGTTTTAATTAATTAAATCCGGGGCACAATGCAAAAATCGGTATGTACCTATACTCTACTATACCATACATAACTTTTCATAATGTATGTGTTGTACATGGTGGTTTCGTTTAAAATGGGGATGAAACAAAATTTCCTCAGATTAAAAAAGAGGTTATGCGGGCTAAAAAGCCATTTTTGCTATACAGGTGGCCCCATTTTTTTTGGGTACAGAAGAAAGTGCCCAAATAGCATCTTGGTGCATAAAAAAAAACAAAAAAACAAGTAAAAAAACCCTGGGTGACCCCCACCCCCGTGTATTTCCCCCCCAGACTGATACCTACAGTTGGAAAGGTGCACAATCACAACTTTTTGCAAATTATACCACACAAGGTAGCATTTAAATTAGATTGGAAAATGATTAAACCTTTTCGGATTTAGCCCCAATCCTTATGTTTCTCCACGTTGTTAGATAATGTTTTGCATTGCTACCCGCTTTGAGAGTGCATTCCATGTCCTGACCATGATGCTCAATCTGTTTGGATTACAACTGTCATTTACAACATTTGTCACTTTTAAGCTTCAAATCCAACCGTTGCATATCCTTGCAAGGCAATTAAACCTCTACACTGAATAGTTAATCAAATAGGAAACCTTGCAAATTCATCATGACATTGCAGCCCGCCGAGTGACAGATGCTTAGCTGGCACGGAACCGGAAATCGGCTATATTCACAGAGGTCCCCAATTTCGAAGCAGAAAATGTCACACAAACACCTCATCGCAGACCAATTACTGCTCCAATTTTGGGTTAAATCAGCAGCCAGGATGGTTGAAGACATCCCTATTGCACTTCTTCATGCTACCCAAGGTCCTATTACAGAAAACCGGCCCAGTACTATTTTTGGCAGGCGTTTGAAAGAATGCAATGATACTGAGTCCTATGGTTCGTCCCTAACTTGGGATACAAGTAGAATTCTCAGTAAAGCTCATTTTAGAATGTGACAGTGAAAAGTAGGTGTTCTTATTCATGGGTGATTACAGTCAATTTCTGTGTGACATGGTATTATAAGGTGAGATGAGTGAGTCATAAAAAGGGTTAAGTGCAACAAGAGATTTCACATATCAGAGTCTCTAAAATCGAAGGATACGAGCTGATGTTACTAAGTCTTTCCATAAAAATATCCCCATGCTGAAGGATTAAGGCGGAAAAATGTGGGGGTTCGGTTGGTGATAAGGTACGCAAAAATTGTTGAAGAGTGGGGTGCGAATTTCAATATATGGAGCATGTTGTGACATACAAGCAAATGAACACATTTTTGTCTCTCTTTTTAAGACATTGCTGTAGCCAAGTACAAGTAAATAATCTTTGAGTGTCCAATCTATATGATATACTATTATGACCCAATATTAGGGGTGCATCAAACATGTCTCTATTGCACCTTTAATGTCTTCTGTATAAGCTTGTAAGAAAGAAAATAGCATACTGTACAAACTGTAACGCCCCATCAATTGCAAGTAGCGAAAATTTCAGTACAAACAGGTAAATCATTTAATTTCTACCCTTATTAGATTAGAGTGCTTTGCAGGTCTGTGATTTGGGGGTACCCCAGGGGGGTTCTTCAATTTGTTTGGGTAGGATCTCCGTCCATGCCTCAAGAAGTGACCCGAACGTATCCACTCACTTCTGGCAATATAAAACCATATTTATACCGGACTCAAGAAGTTGAACCCAAACTTTATACCTCTCCTTCTTTGCAATATATGACCGCATATCGGGCCATATTTATAGCCAAATGTTCATGTCTGCCAGAATTTCCTTTCGTAACAGCAGTAAACCGCCAAATCAATCCCCGGGCAAATACCCAGTCGTTTCTTTGGCTTCGCGACGTTGTGTGCAATGTTTAAGCCACAACGAAGAGGTCACATGAAAACATACGCAGCTGGCAGAACGTAAACACACCGGATTACGATACTTAGCATGACAAAAAATGAAAAACAAGTACGATGTCGAATACTGCGTAGAACTGACTACGTTCATGGACTATAAATCACCATCGCGGATGCGTGCCCACAAGCGTATAACCACAACATCAATCAACACCACTAATTATACCATTATTAGTGTGAAACAAAGGGGTCATAATTATATACCAGTGTGAAAAAAAGTCATAGTTATACCGAGGCTGATTTTTGCGACCCTCCAAGCGGCACGTCTCAGTATAGCCGTTTGTTACTAAGAAACCCCCCCCCCCCCCCCCCGTGTTACCCAGGTATCCAGGTAACTTTTTGGAGACCAGTACCCAGGTAATCCAAATCATACAATTCAGCAAACAAATTGACTTTACCTATACAAATCCTTTTAACAAAGTATACCCTTTTTACTTAGATTTTTTGCACCATGGCTTAAGCCATTTTTGACACCCACGGAGCCTAGTTGATGATGGATGGCCTGCTGCTGATGGTTACTACATATATAGAACAATCATTGAAGGTGTGGGTTTCATCAACAACCCCCCCGGGCCCCCCCATGTCAAAAAAGAATTAATGCCTTGGGGAGAGCGTTGTGGCCCACTGTTAGGGTATTCGCCTTGGGTGCAGAAGGTTTCCCCGGTTCGAGCCCCGGTGGGGCCACTGGCTGGGATTTAATTGGGACTGAAGCTGGACTTGATTTTGTAAGACTATGGATTAAAACTGGAATTCCGTCTTCCCCCATGGTTCATTGGACTTGGGCAACGAACCATGAAATACCCCGTCTGCGTAGGGACGTTAGAGAGTAACCGTCGGGTCCCATATAGCTGGATAATCACTCCCTGTAATATGTAATCGTCAGGCCAGTGTCAATCAGATAGGGAGGGACAACCCCTGGCTTTCCAATTCGTCCTGGCTCCCTGGCAATCATTGGAAAGCAGTGTCTGACACTGAATGATCTACCCAGGCTAAAATAAGACACACACAAAATCACTGCCACTGGCTTTGAATAGGCATTGTTTGGGCATCACATGACTCAGTTGAAGCACTATTTTGTCAATCATATTGCATTCTGGTATTGTTTACACATCTGAGTCGCATGAAGTATTTTTAAATAGGAGTCCAGGCCCCTACCTGGAGTTGGCTTGGTGCTAAGTCTTGATCGACAACAATTGAGCCTTGGTGATCAATAATGATATTTGTTTGTGCCTTCCATTCCATAAAGTTGAGCCTAAGGTATAGATTAAAATTTGTAAATGAAATACTAAAAATGGACTTTTCATTATGTGAATTTTAAAATGCTCATATGCTGCCTAGCTAGACTGTGTAGGCTGATTTTTTAATTTGAATTTGTATTTGTATCTTTTTTTGTGGGAAGTTGAAAAAGGTCTTTTATAATTAATGCTTTTTCTATTCAATGAATGCCTAGATATCCGACGTGGTAAAAGATTAGTTTTGAAGGAGTCACAGTACATTTTACGCTGCAAAATACAAAATTTCTCTAAATAGCTGACATTGATATACTCCATAGTAAAAGTAAACCATAAACTTCTCCCACACAAGTCTTACAAGGAGAAATGCCTGGTTGGCGACTTTTTAAACATAACGACTCAGTATTTTGTGTATGCCAGTGGTAAGATATTTTGTTGTTGTTCGTACATTGTTTTTGTGCCTGTGTCTTAAATCGTGTGCGATTGCATGGATTTAGACTGCGCCTAAGCGCGTTTGTTAGTAGGTGCGATAATCTGCGCAGCGTAATTGATTAATTTACTTTTCTTTCTAGGTTTACAGAGTAAAGATTGGGACGTACATTGATAATTGGACTTGTACTTTACATTGAGCGCTAACTAAAACAGTTTTACCAAGAAATATTATAATAGCCCCTATTTTCAAGTCAAAGTCGGTTGGTCATTACAGCTTTGGCCTCATTTCATAAACAGATATATGCTAATGACTTTGTTTAATGTTGTAGGACAAAATGGATGGACTGAGGGAGGAAGTTTTGTGGAATGGAAGGTGGCTTTTGAAGTAAGGGTTATTAAGTTAAACCTTGGGAAGACAAAAGTGCTGGTGACGGGGTGGAGAGGGAGGGTAGTGAGTAAGGTAACCCATGTTGTGGTTGTGTGCGAAGAGGGTAAAGAACCTCATTGTATTGTGAGAAATGTGGGAAATGGATTCAATGGGAGATTCCCAAAGATGAAGAAGTGTCCCCAGCTTGGCACTAGATGTTGCAGAAGAATTCGAAAGGGAGCTGAGGATGGTGGAACGGGGAAAGATTTTGATGAGATGGAGTCGGGTAAGGATTCCATACCTTTGGTGACAATGTTACTGATGTTTGTGGGATGCTATTGGCTGTTACAGCCAAGGTGAGGTATGGGTGGGTGAAGTTTAGGGATGTGGGGAGTTGTGGCAAGGGAAAGATATCCTTGGAATGATGAAAGGAATGGTGTATAATAGTTGTGTGAGATCAGTGATGCTGTATGGAGCGAGACCTGTTTCTGAGCGAAATTGAGATGGGGATTCTGAGAGGACAGAGAGAGCAATATAAGAGCGATGTGTGGGTGAAGTTGATGAAGGATTAAGCCTGAGGACTTGATTCAGTATGTTGTGTTTTGGAAGAGGCGATGGACCGGTTGCGAGCGAATAGTGTACGTTGGTATGGGGCATGTTTGTTGAGAGATGACACATGCCTTACGGGCCATTTTGAGGTGGGAGGTTCGAATAGATGGGACATCCAAAGAAGACTGGAATAAGCCAGTGGAGAGGGAGTAGGAGGTTGGGTGAGGATGGAGGATGCCTTGAATCCGGGTGAAGTTGAAGGAGGAGTACAGGCGGTTGGCTGCAGGTTCTCCGGCCACCCCCGTTTTAATGGGGACAAAACAAGATTTAAAACTTTTGATTTACTTACTACTACCACAGCCTTTAATAGTTAACCAAAAACCATTGTGCAAATGAGAAGTGTGAAATTCTATGGGGGATTTTATGAGCTTTTTATGAATAGAAAGCAAAATAGATTTGGAGTTCCAATCACACTACAACAGAGACAAGTTTACTAATTGGTATATCACTTATGCTGGCCACCATGTATGTAAATTTTTGTTACTCCACGATTATCATTTTAAAGATGTTTTATTCAAGAAATTTAAAGGAAATTTAGAGCTCCCTAGTGAAAATCTTGCTCCTGCCCATCCCTCCCCTCCCTCCTTCTTGCAAAATATGCAACTCAATCACCTGGAAAATTATGGGGAATTTGCATGGGATCACATTACGTGACATGAAAAAGAAATCCATCCAATTGAAGGTCAATTTTGAAATCTTGAAGGTAAACTTTGCAAAGGGGGGAGAGACTGCAAAATTTGAGAAATATTCCTTGCTAAACACCTGTATGAGGAATAATCCATACCCCATTAGAATACAGAAATCAGCTTATAAGCATAATATGTTTAAGTTATTTGGAAACTAGGTCAATGCACTCGTAGCCTCTGAATGCTGTTCTCTCATGTCAGATTTTATGTGTTTATTAGCTGTGAATGTTTGGTGTGTATACTTTTGAGTACAATTTTTTATAGAATAAGGAAATTTAGTTATTTATAGAGGTTGTGGGAAAATAAGTTTTGTGTTCCCATGATACTTGTTGATGACTCTCACATTAAAGGGATTAGCGCGAAAGACGAGAATAACAACGAAAAATGGTGTGAAATATATTTTTTAAAACTAATCATCCGAGATAAGTTCCATATAACGCTTTAACTGTAGAAACCAGCACCAAATATTGAAAAAATAATATTTGATTAAATTTGTCATACCGTCTCCAGCAAATATTCATAGACATTAAATAAGGAATAGTTTGACTGTCCTAAATGCTTAGTTTCCGATGTAGGGGGCACAGAAGGTCAACGTCCATTGCATTCATGGGGTTGATCTTGTTTAGCCCCCCCGGGCCCGACCCCTATCTTTTAAGCAAGCCTTTGAGACACTCAAAAACTATTCTTAATTTATAAACACTATGATCTCTCCACCCATAATTTGCCCCATTTTTATCCAATCGGAGCAATTTTTAAAATTTGACCCCATTCAACTGAAATTGACCCTTTTTATTGATTTTTTCTGTTTTTAGCCTCTAACCTGAAATCTTTAGGCTGTACATATTACAACTATACCATTTCCTGATCCTTATGGTTAGACACATAACATAGTGTGCTTTTCACAACTGATTGATCCAATTACAAATTTACCCTGTACAAACTTTGTATTGGCCCCCTCTCTTAAGCACCACTTGCGGCACTTAGAATCACGTTTCAGGGGTTTCCGTCAGTCTGTCACATATTTAATCACTCAACTTTTGTACTTGAGATTGTTACAATGTGTGCTAGATCCCCGGGTTCAACTGTTTTAATATGAAATGTTATCACACATGTCCTGCTGGCAAAAGCAAATATTTGTTTACTTCTGAAACAACAGTCTTATAGTGTATCTGATGGTCTTTATCTAGAAGCTAACATTTCAATTCACAGGACAATACATCTTGAACTGCAAAAACTAATAGAAAATAAAATATGGACTACAGCAAGCCCTTATATGAATGTTATAGCACACACATTTTTTTAAGTCGCATTATTATGGAAGCCAGAATACACAATAACATAAAGTGAACAATAATATGACGGGTTACAAAACTATGACACACAGCTGTTTTTACCCCAAGCAAACCGTCTCTTATTTTTTAAGAGCAAATTTTAAGCAGTGGCAAACACATTTTTTAACACTGATTAATTATGGGCATGCAAGATCTATTACCTCTGTACAAATCAGAAAAAATCCATTCGCAGGAATCTGCCATACAGGCCTACAAAGATCATGATTCTGTATGTTATAGCGCCGCAAATATTGTCATTTCTCATAGAGAACCATATTTGCCTTGCAATGAAATTTTGTCAAATTTACCACAGAATGAAGTCAGTGGTATCAATCAATAAATCAGATCTATTGTACAAAGTGTATCGCCATGATGAAACTTTCAAACAGCTGTGATTACGGGAACATAATATGAAGGTTACAATAAATCGAGGGTGACAAGAATATCGAGGGTGACAAGAATATGAGGGCGACAAGAATATTCAGAGTGACAAGATTTCACTGTGACAGAATGATTACAAACTTGGGGTCAAAGGTCATTAAAGGCACTATCAGAAATTTGGCACAAAATCTCAAAACAAATTTTGCTTATAAGATTGACAGGATACGTGTCGTAGCACGGACACAGTCATATCTAGTTGTTATTGTATTATAACAAATCATTGTAAAAAAGCAAAAACAAAAAATATTTAAACACCGGAATATGTTGCCCATTAATCCATGCAGTGAGTTCTCGGCACTTAATCCCCTTTCATATTATACGCCGCATAAACAGTACACTTTGATATGAATTATGGAACTGGATTATTACAATAATTAAAATGCCAAACCTTGGATCAACTTTCAAATTTCAAAGGAATGTTTCTATGAAAATGCAACCATGCATCTTTTGATAACTAAGAGAACGTCCACTACGGTTGGCATGTGTGTTTTAATAATTGCATACCCCCTCTGATGATGACGTCTTCATGCAACAGGGTAATTTATAAGCCTTATAAGCTGTTGTGTTAATGCCCCAAGGGGGTGCAACGCATTCCAACACTAAGCCGTACGTGCTGGGCGCTGACATTTTTATATTGCACGGATAATTATCAGTTTTGGGTGCTTGTATACACCAATAATGTCAATTCAATACCAACAATCCGCCAAAATATCAGTTGTTGGATGTTGGGTGCTATTGTGTGGTTAATTTTGTCCTAACCGGAACCAGGCCACACAACGAATGAATGACCATCAGTCGTCTTGTTTAAATAAACCGCTCAATGAATACATCTTTTCACCTAATCGCCATTGCATATGAGAAAAAAGAGTATCTGAAGCACAAGATCCCGGTACAACACTAATATTACACCTGTCCACCTCTACACATACATTAATTTATCTACTACTACTACCGATTTGTATATGCAAAGCGGCAACCCCAACAACCGGGTAATTTGGTGGAAGAGCTGAGGCAGCCATTTGCTTTCTATGTGGTAACGCTAGGTTTTCTTGTGGTCGGCAAACATGCGAGACAGTGTATTTCTAAAGATTACTTAACGTTTTTCCTCTCTATCTTATAAGAAACCTCTTTGTTGATGGCACCATTTACTGCTACAGGTGTGTGAAGGCAATGGCCTGTTACAAATGAATTGCATACACCCCCTGTGGAAAGGTATGAATGGAATTGAGCATAATGCCTTACATGTGGTAGTAGTGAATTTATTTGGAACAGCCCAAATGGGCAAGGTACATGATGATGTGTGATGGTCAATGCAAGTGCATGTGACAGCCATGTATTTCATGACCTGCATGACCAATGCGCCACAATTCAATATCCACATATGGGAGGTCTATACTCAGTTTCCAGTTTTTGTCTAATTAGGGGTTGGAATTATTGGAATACCTTTTTTTACAAAAAAAATAGGCTTAAAGAGAGTAAGGAAGTTTAGTAATTGGAAGGTATTCATCTTTCTATGTAAAGAATGACAATTTCACACTCAAAAAGAGTGAAATGCTTGTATACCAATCCAAGATGTTTCTACATTAAAAAGTGCATATTTTACTCGTTTGAGGAGTTTAGTAAAGGATAACTCCTTTTGAGGAGTTACATGAAGGCCACCCCAAAATGAGTGGCAATCCACTCTTTTTTGGAGTGATTTTCATTTTTTTTCACAATTCATTCTTTATGTATTTTATATATATATTGTATATCATTTTCTGTCACGTCGATATGTTATCTGAATAAACTGAACTGAAACTGAAATGAATTATATGCTTTTAAAAGTAAACAAACCCTCATTTTGAAGTGATAACACTCTTTGGGTAGTGAAATGTTTACTCATTTACATTTGTGTTCCAAAAAGGTTGTAGGTTGACAAAAAGGTTCTCTATAGGTTGAGCTTTTATTTCTGAGTATGCCTAATATTCAAATAGAAAGACGGGCTGTCATGGTATATTAACCCTTACTGTTATTTCTTCAAAGCGTCTTAAAACATTGGCTCATTTAATTAATTTTTGAAATTCCATTCAACAACTCTTGTCATTGAAAATAAAATCGACAACATGGCACATCAGCTGTTACATAGACTATCAAAGGTTATAAAGCATAATATTCTAATAGAGGGAGCCTTTTCTTAGAAGTACAGAGTCCGTTAAATGGTAGGACTCAAAGTACTAGTATCAATATTGATACTCTGAGGTGATGTAAAGCACAAGTTCACTTATAAATGAATATGTGTGTGTTATTTATACACTTGCATAAAGGCCAGGTGAAGAGTCGAGTCAAGGCTGATTCCAATGGCCGCTTATAAAAGGACTTAGCAATAATCATAGGAGTGAATGAATACAAAATCTATGGCAAGATCTTTGGAGAGGAAAATGATACCTTTTCCAGGTTGTAGAAGGACGGATGAATTTAAGTTTGGAGAATTTACCTGTTTTGTTTGCATTAGTGTTTTGATGCCCCGCTAACAAATTGCTGCTTGTGTTTTAGATGCAGTGATATAATTTTAGGCTCTATATGCCTAAGAACTACACACCTAACATGTCTACATCAGCAGCTATTATGATTGATTGTATACTTTTAGATTTGTTTAAAGTCCCTATCAGTGATTTGCTAAAATCATCAACTCGAAAAAATAATCCAAAAATCAGATTTTAGCATGTATTTACCAGTACAGGTACCCCTAGACAACCCTGCAAATTATAAGATCGAAAGCTCCCCTAATAATGACAGAATCGTAGATTTTAGTCATTACTGTCCGAACGGACACTTACTACAACACGGAATTGAATGGAGAATCTTAGTTTTGACCCTACCGTTTTCTTCTTCCTTGTTCTGTCAACTCTACAGCTGGAAAAATGTAACTTATGAGAATTTAACAGACTTATCCTTCACTTGAAGCTCTTCCTGCAATTTCAAATATTTTTCCAAACACTGATGTTCCTTTTAAAGGATTGGCACGATAATGCGAGAGAATCGAAAACAATGTTGAAATGCATCCATAAAAACGGCTTTAAAAATTGTAGAAACAAACACCAAATAGTGAAAAAATGAATTACTTAAGGAAATTAGTCATACCATCTCCCGTAAATAGACGTACAGCAATGGCGTCTCAAAATCTACACTAAACAGCTGATAGTTTATTCTGTACTGGTGTAAACCACAAAGATCAATCATGTTTGTGTTTGAGGTCAAACTGTATCAATCATGGTGCACAATATTATGCTTAAAATCTGGGATATTCACAGGAAAAGGCCTTTTTGTCCACAAGTCGGAATTTTGATACGCACGTATAGAAATTACAGAATAAGATTAAAAGTACTGCCATGTCGTTAATACAGATTTCAAGCCAACCACTTGCAGGTTATGTTCGCATATCCATGCCAGTAACAAAAATACAAAAATATGAATTTTTTTCGATGTTTCGGATTAGCAAATTGCTGCTAATCCCTTTAACGTGAATGTAATGTTTAGTTTCTATGCACATGTGTTTAGCTTCATGTTTATAATCTAAACATTGCATTTAAATGCATCACTGTCGCACAATTTACAGTATAAATAACACCATATTATTACTATCTGCTGAAGATAGTGACATTAAAGACATCATACACATGGTGCCATTTACCAGGATAATGGTACTACAGACACCATATTATTGCTATCTTCTGAAGATAGTGACATTAGACACATCATACACATGGTGCCACTTCACATGATAAGGGTACTACGGGCACCATATTATTGCTATCTTCTGAAGATAGTGACATTAGACACATCATACACATGGTGCCACTTCACAGGATAAGGGTACTACAGACACCATATTATTGCTATCTTCTGAAGATAGTGACATTAGACACATCATACACATGGTGCCACTTCACAGGATAAGGGTACTACAGGCACCATATTATTGCTATCTTAAATGTCATCATGCACTTGGTGCCACTTACTTCATAAGATAAGGGTACTACAGACACCATATTATTACTATCATCTGAAGATAGTAACATTAAAGACATCATACACATGGTGCCACTTACTTCACAGGATAAGGGTACTACAGACACCATATTATTACTATCTTATGAAGATAGTTACATTAGACATGTCATACACATGGTGCCACTTCACAGGATAAGGGTACTACAGACACCATATTATTGCTATCTTCTGAAGATAGTGACATTAGACACATCATATACATGGTGCCACTTCACAGGATAAGGGTACTACAGACACCATATTATTGCTATCTTCTGAAGATAGTAACATTTAAAACATCATACTAATACTGCAGGCAAAATATTATTACTATTTTCTGAAGATAGTAACATTAAAGACATCATACATGTGATGCAACTTAACACAGTACTAATACTACAGGCAAAATATTATTACTATCTTCTGAAAATAGTAACATTAAATATACCATACATGTGGTGCCACTTAACAGGTGCTGGTACTACAGAGATCATATTTTAACTATCTTCTGAAGATAGTGACATTAAAGCCATACACATGGTGCCACTCCACAGGATAAGGGTACTACAGGCACCATATTATTACTATCTGCTGAAGATAGTGACATTGAAGACATCATACATGTGGTACCACTTAACAGGATAACAGTACTACAGACACCATATTATTACTATCTTCTGAAGATAGTTACATTAAAGGTGCAACAAGAGATTTTGAGGCCACCCAAATACTGTGTCATAATAGTAATTTCATATAGATTAGACACTCAATGTTTTTCTTACTTTATTTTGCTACAGAAATGTCTTAAGAGAGAGAGAAAAGGTGATTTTGATTAGCTTATATTTCAATTTAAAACATAGTTTGAATTTTGTATTTGCTCCTATACGAAATTAGAAATTTCACAATTTTTGTACCAAAGAACCATTTCTCAGCTTAAAGTGACAGGAGATTTTTTTAGGATACAAATTTCTCTCAAATTGCACAGGATCGATTGTAGACTACCTACCAAGAACGTTCCGAAGGTTTATTGGACAAACAAGTACAAAAGAAAACAGCAAACCTTGTTTTGAACTTGGCCTGCTATCGTAATTGTCCCCATAGAACACCGTGCTTTGACTTTCTGTCGTGCACGACAGAAAGTACTAAATTATCATATTATTACATAAAGACGGCGTATTCGGCTTATTCACTTCAGGTGTGATCTAATACATTGGAAAGCATTATGCAAAAACCCGGGTTCAAACAAAATTGGGGGCGGTTCTTTCTGGAAATCTCCTCATGTCTCTTTAATCCTTTCAGATGGGGATATTTTTGATGGAAAGCTTTACATCAGGGCAAAAATCAGTACTTTTGATTTTTTTAGGGACACCTGATATGTGAAATCTCTCGTGGCACCTTTAAAGACATCGTAGTGCCACTTAACAGGGTACTGGTACTACAGACTATTAACTATCTTCAAAATAAAGAAAAAATGTTACATTATGGTGTCAGTAAGTTTATAGTGGTTTCTAACTATGTTTAGATCGTGACACTACAGACACCATACTATCACTATAGCAACACTATAAGCACTATGACATCAACTGTATAATGACCCCCTGTGCATTATCATCTTACTGAGAGGGCCATGTTAGGAGTGTTTGTATCCATGATACAAATGGCCCCGGATCAGCTCACAACAAATCCAAAAATAATGTGAATTTGGCTTGAACTTCTACAAAGTAATAAATCACATCATCTTGACACGTTCATAAGATACTCCAAAGCTAGAAATGTTATCATTTTGAAGTAATTAACAAGAAAGAAAAATCCAAGTTTATTTCAGCATATTGCCAACAAAACGGTATGGTTTCTAATTTTCAACAGAACTGTATGTTTTCAGATTTTTGTGAAGTGTGTTGTGTAGAATATGCTATTCCATATGAAACATACATTATCTCTATGAAATATTTAGGTAAAGTGTTCTCAGGGGTGGATCCATGCCCTGAAAAATGCCAAAACGCCCCCTGGATCTGCCAGTGGTTCTACATGGGGATCGTGGATTGCAAATAGAAAAGCCTTTTGAAATCCATGTCCCTGACTTAGTCTACCAGAAGGAA
>JAMKCH010022090.1:0-21430 GCA_023653785.1 Ophioderma brevispina
CTTGGCACGCAAGCTGTGCATTTAGTTTGTGGTGCAGTTTTATTTGGAATGCAGTTTTATTTGATTCTACAAAACAAAGCAACGCTACGTAAAATGTAACAGGAGGACTACTCTTTCCACTCCAAAGTCTCCATCAAACGAACCAAGTCTTTTCGAAGATGAATTACAGCTGGATAGACAGAATCAAAATTAGGTTTTGCATAAAAATACAAGGCACCAGTAATAAAGTTTTGCACAGAATCTGTGGCATGGAATTGAATTTGAGTGGCAGCATCCCCATAAACTTCAAAAAAAAAAAAAAAAAAAAAAAAAAAAAAAAAAAAAAAAAAAAAAAATTGGATATCATCTGCTTTTATCATGTGCTTAAAGGTCAATTTTTCAGCATCCTTTAGCAATGCTCGTAAATTCCCTCTTACTGGCGAATAGGTCAAGACCAAAGTTGCTTTCATAGTAGGATATTTAATATCCAACCAGTGTGATTTTCCTTTTTTTAACAAAACCGCTTTTGAATTATACACAAATGAATAGGGTGCCTTTTCTTCTAAAGCAATATACGTTGCCTTTGGATAATCCAATCGTAAAAAAGCCGATGGTTTGGGTAAAAAATCTTTCTTGCATGAAAAAAAACAGGCGCATACCAAAATTAAAAAAAAGTTTTTCATGCGAAAAAAGTTCATAACTAACATCTTATTTAGTGGCAATATTTAAAATGGTAACTTTCAACTGCTTCAATCTTTTACGATCCACTGCTTCTATTGTAAATAAATAATTTTTTAAAAGAAATTTTTTCTTGTCTTTTAGGAAACTTTCCAGAAATCTCAAGTACAAAACCTGCCAAAGTCTCGGCTTCTCCCTTGAACTCCTCGAAAGGACTTTCGTCTATTTCCAATACTCTATAAAAATCTTTCAATACGGTTTTCCCTTCAAAGATATAATTGTTTGCATCCAATTTAGAATAGGACAAATCATCATTGTCGAATTCGTCACTGATGTCTCCTACAATTTCTTCAATTACATCTTCCAAAGTAACCAAACCACTTGTACCTCCGTACTCATCTACCACAATGGCCAAATGATTTTTCTTCTCCTGAAAATCGGCCAACAAATCATCCAATTTCTTGTTTTCAGGTACAAAATAAGGAGAACGAATCAAGGTCTGCCAATTGAATTCTTTTTTGGTGATATGAGGCAACAAATCTTTTGCATACAAAACACCTATTATTTCATCGATGTTTTCGTGGTAAACAGGGTTTCTAGAATATTCATTGGCAGTAATTTTAGTCAAAACTTCCGAAAAAGATTCGTCATCTGAAATCGCAAATATATCAATCCGAGGCTTCATTACTTGCACCGTTTCCGTATTACCAAAAGCTACAATTCCTTCTAAAATGTTTTTTTCGTCTTTTGTAGTAGCATCTTCCGATGTCAGCTCCAATGCTTGTGATAGTTTCTCCACTGAAAAATCACTGTTTTTCTTCCCTAACCTCCTTTCAACAACACCTGTCATTTGAGTCAGCACATAGCTAACAGGGGACAGCACCCTGTTTAAAAAATGAATTGACCTGCTCATTCTTACTGCAAACTGACTCGAATTTCTTGTTGCATATACTTTAGGCAGCACTTCTCCAAACAACAAGATTAGAAAGGTTATTAGAACGACTTCTACTAAAAAGCGTAAGTGTTCATCCATTCCGTATAAAAAATAAGCTCCCAAGGAAGCGAACAACAAAACAATTAAAATGTTTATAAAGTTATTCGCGATTAATATCGTTGCTAATAATTTTTTCGGCTTTTCTAATAGGTTAGACACAATTGCAAACTGAATGGCATTCGTTTTAGAAAGCTTATCCAAATCTGTTTTTGAAAGTGAAAAAAAGGCAACTTCTGTACCTGAAATCAATGCAGAAGAAATCAACAAACAAAGCAACGCAATAATTTGGGTAACTATTACCCAATCAAACGAATTGCTTACAAAATTACTTATGGGTTCTGGATCCAATTTTTTTGTTTTTAAAATGGCAAGTCATCTTCAACTTCATGAGAATCGGATTTATTCTCCTCTTTCGTTGTTTCAGTTGTCGGATTATTTACTGCATTGGGCGCAGATAAGAAAGTCATATCAATAACATGTATTTCCGTAGTATAACGCTTCACCCCCTCTTGCTCCCACTGACGGGTTTTAATTCTGCCTTCACAATAAACCTTATCCCCTTTTTTTAAATATTTTTCACAAATTTCAGCAAGTTTATTCCGAACTACAATATTGTGCCATTCAGTGGTAACTACTTTTTCACCCGTTTGCTTATTGGTATAACTCTCATTGGTCGCAATAGGAAACCTCCCTATAGCACCTCCTCCTTCGAAGTAGTGAACTTTCACTTCATCTCCTAAATGCCCTATGAGCATTACTTTGTTCAATGTTCCTGCCATAATTATATCAAAAATAATGAAAATATAAATATGTCTAACATTTTTACTTGTTTTGTTAACCCGCTTCTAAAAAATAAAAAATTACGATGTTCGCCTGCGCGCCGTAGTGAAACTGTTGAATTGTGTAATCGAAACTGTATAACCATATCTCAACAAAAACTCTCCTAACCGCAAAGAACGCAAAGGTTCCGCAAGGATCACTATGAAAAATCTATGGTATGAGATTTACTGGAACTGTGGAATTTACAGAATCGAAATAATACAACCGTACAACTACGCCAAATACCTGATACGAATTACGGGTTACGCTTGCCCTCCCTAGGGAAACGAAGGAGAGAATTACGAAAACTATAAAACCTCAAAAAACCAATCATCTAACAATCTAACAAATGCGAAGAAATTTCAAATTCTTCTAAAAACTTATGGATAATTCTTGGTACTGCAACGTCTTCTATTTCCTTCCAATCAATAAGTTTTTTGTCAGCAAACACCCCTTTTACCGTCCAGAACTTTACATACAAATGCTGATGCGACAATTTATGCACCCATTCTTTTGGATTAAAGAGTTGCACAACAATATTTTCATCTTTTATTATATTTAAAAACCCCCTGTCTTCAAGAAGTGTTTCAATTTCAACAGACTCACTTGTTTCTACCAATGGGAATTGAAACAAATTTTCCCAAATTCCTTTTCCTTTTCGCTGCTCTATTTTTGTTTTCCCATTTTCAGCAAGTAGTACCACAAAATTAAAATACCGTTTCCGTATTTTTATCTTTTTCAGCTTCACAGGAAGTTCTGAGACTTGTTGTGTATGAAATGCCACACATTTATTTTGCAAAGGACAGGTTTCACAATTTGGTTTTTGAGGTTTGCATTGCATCGCTCCAAAATCCATAATTGCCTGATTGTACAAACCAGGATTTTCTTTATCCATGATTGTTTGTGCAAGCACCTTAAACTCCTTGATTCCATGCGTCGTGTTAATAGGGGTCGCTACTCCAAAAAACCGAGATAACACTCGGTACACATTTCCATCAACAACTGCTTTGCTTTCAGCAAAACAAATAGAAGCAATAGCAGATGCCGTATAATCCCCAACTCCTTTTAACAAAAGAAGTTCTTGATATGTTTTTGGGAACACTCCCCCCAACTAAAAAAAAAAAAAAAAAAAAAAAAAAAAAAAAAAAAAAAAAAAAAAAAAAAAAAAAAAAAAAAAAAAAAAAAAAAAAAAAAAAAAAAAAAAAAAAAAAAAAAAAAAAAAAAAAAAAAAAAAAACAGAAAAATGCAAATTACGAGCTCTTGAATAATACCCCAAACCTTGCCATAGTTTCAATACCAATTTCTCATCAGCCTTTGCAAGATCAAAAACAGTTGGAAATGCTTCTGTAAATTTCAAATAATAAGAGAGCCCTTGTGCCACACGCGTCTGCTGAAGAATAATTTCAGACAGCCACACCGAATAAGGATCTTTGCTCTTTCTCCACGGCAAGTCTCTTTTGTTTTCTAAATACCACGCTACTAAATGGTTACAAAATTCCATGTTTTTCTTTTAAGTATGCAATATTACATTAATTATTCGTTTATTTTTTAGTGATTTCATTTTCCGAAATTGATTAATTATCATATCTTTGCAGCCTGAATTTTTTTTTAAACACAATAGAAAATAGAATAAAATGACAAAAGCGGATATTGTATCAAGTATTTCAGACAAGTCGGGAATTGAAAAAGCAGATGTATTGGCAACTGTAGAAGCATTTATGAGCGAAGTAAAAGGTGCTTTAGAAAACGGAGACAACGTATACTTAAGAGGGTTTGGTAGCTTTATTATCAAGACCAGAGCAGAAAAAACAGGAAGAAATATTTCTAAAAACACAACTATTAAGATTCCTGCTCACAACATTCCAGCTTTTAAGCCTGCAAAAACTTTTGCAGAAGGAGTAAAGAAAAAGGTATTAGTAAAATAAATACTAGTAAATTATTAACCAAATCTGATTTTTTCAGATTTACAAAAACGTATAATTATGCCAAGTGGTAAAAAAAGAAAGAGAGCTAAGATCTCTACGCACAAACGTAAAAAAAGAGCAAGAGCTAACAGACATAAGAAAAAGTAAGAATCCCTTACTTTTTCTTGTTGTTTTTGCAACAATCGTTCATTGAAACTGAAATTTTAGAATCCTAAAATTTCATCGGGTATTTTACCCTGTATTAAATTTAATCCATCTATGTAAGAACCGCCGTTCTTATGTAGTATAAAACTATTCGGAATGAAACTAGAATTGATTATCCGTTCAAATTCATCTGATATTGATTTTGCTCTACTTAAAGATGGGAAACTTATTGAATTTAACAACGAAACTAACAATAATAAATTTTCTGTAGGCGATATTTTTCTCGCCAAAACAGGTAAAATTTTAAACGGACTGAACGCCTCATTTGTAAATGTTGGCTATCCAAAAGATGGTTTTTTACATTACCATGATTTAGGTCCTCATGTTCAATCGTTGAATAAATTCATTAAAAAAGTAAGCACAGGTAAATACAAAGATTACACTTTAAAAAACTTCCAATTTGAAAAAGAAATTGACAAAAATGGAAGTATCGATCAAGTTCTTAAAACAAAACAAAATGTACTCGTACAAATTGTAAAAGAACCTATATCTACAAAAGGCCCTAGAATTAGTTCAGAAATTTCTATAGCTGGTAGGTATTTAGTTTTGGTACCTTTTTTCCAAAAGAGTATCTGTTTCTCAAAAAATTGCAGATCCAAAAGAAAAGGAACGCTTAAAGCGTCTTGCAAAAAGCATTAAACCTGCTGGATTTGGCGTTATCTTGAGAACAGTTGCCCAAGGAAAAAAAGTCGCAGAACTAGACAAAGATTTACAAAACTCGTTAGACCGTTGGAAACAAATGTGTGGACAAATAGCAAACACAAATACACCAACCAAAGTACTAAGTGAGTTGAACAGAGCATCGTCTATTTTAAGAGATGTACTAAATGAATCTTTTACAAGTATTGTTACAAATGACGAAGTGTTATTTCAGGAAATTAATGATTACCTATTAGAAATTTACCCTGAAAAACAATCTATTTTGAAGCTGCACAACGCCAAAACACCAATTTTTGAAAAATACGGTATTGAAAGACAAATTAAGTCTGCTTTTGGCAAAACAGTTTCTATGAGCAAAGGTGCGTATTTAGTTATTGAACACACCGAAGCACTTCATGTTATCGATGTAAACAGCGGAAACAGATCTAACAAGGCAAATTCTCAAGAACAAAACGCCTTGGAAGTCAATTTAATTGCTGCTACAGAAATAGCAAGACAGTTACGTTTAAGAGACATGGGAGGAATCATCGTGGTTGATTTTATCGATTTACACTCAAATGAAAATCGTCAAAAATTATTCGACCATCTGAAAGCCGAAATGGCTCTTGACAGAACAAAGCATAAAATATTACCTCCTAGTAAATTTGGACTTGTACAAATTACTAGACAGAGAGTTCGTTCAGAAATGAACATCAAAACGAAGGAGCCAAATCCAAATGTTAATGGAGAAGTTGAAGCACCTATTGTTTTAATTGACAAATTACAAGTAGAACTGAATCGAATATTAGCTAGTAAGAACAAAAACAAAAAAATCACATTGCATGTGCATCCTTTTGTTGCTTCTTACTTACAAAAAGGAATCATATCTGAACAAATTAAATGGTTCTTCAAACACAAAAAGTGGATCAAAGTATTACCAAGAGATGCTTATCAATATTTGCAACATCGATTTAAATATTGATTTGTAGGTATTAGCAAAAATCATATCTAAAAAAAAGCGCCTCATCTTAAAGATGAGGCGCTTTTTTATTTTCAATACTTTTCTAATTATCGGCAATTACACTTTCTCCACCTTCCCACTCATTCACACTAGCTATTCTTGAAGCTTCGTAATCTACCTCTAATAACTTATCTCCTTGCCAAACAAACCATTTTCCAACTTTTGCTCCTTTGTAATAATGAGCTACCGTAATTTTTTTTCCTTGCTTGTCAAATTGCAACCATTTTCCGGTTAACTTCTTATCCGCATCATAAAAACCTTGTTCTTTGATTTCTCCAGTTCCATAAAATTTTGTCACTTTCACCAAATCACCTACTTTTTCATATACAGGGCTTTGTGTTTTATTATTTGCTGTTATATTTTGTGCTTTCAAAACAAACGCACACATAACAAATCCTATCATTAGAAGCTTTTTCATAATATCTCAGGGTTTTAATTGTTAATATCTATACCAAAATAAGAAACATTTTACAATTAAGCAAGGTTTACTTAACATTAAGTTAACATTGGAATTCCTTTATTTTTTGGTTTTATCCCAAATCAATAAATTTTAAACAACACAAAACACCCAGAAAAAATCACATAAACTAAAAAACCAATCCCAAACTAAAATACCAAATGTGTTTTTTAACATCCGGCGTCCATGTGTTTATAATTTTAACAGGACCAATTACAGAATTGTAGCCATACCCCAACGCATAACCCGATTTTATATTTGAAACACCCTTCCACCATCATAAATATCCAAATCTGTTCTCGCAAAATTCCCTGCAAAAGACAGTGAATGATTTTTAACAAGTTCATAGCGCAATTCCAACTCTCCTTTTAAATAAGAATGACTTACCAAAGATTCAAAATTGTAGCCATACAAAGCAATGTGGTTATTGATTAAATTCTCTCCATAACCTCCTAAAGCAAATTGAAACTGACCAGAAGTATTACCCCCTAAGGTAACTCCTCCTTGTGTTATCAAATGTACAGACAGCCTACTAAAAAAAGTTTTTACGGCTGCCAATTTTAATTTCACTTGTGAAAACTGTGTGAAATTTCCAGAATAATCGGACGAATCCATATACCATTTAAATTCTCCATCTACCAAAAAACCATTGGCTGGAAAATAATTTCTATCATATGTATCTAATTTTATATATCCCAAAGAATTCCAGTAATGGCTTTTTTCAAAAAAAGTAGTTGATTCCCCCAAAGCTTCCGTATACAATTCAAGAAACTTATGCTCTAATCCTAATCCCACAGCAAATTTCTTATTGTAAGTTGTTTGCAAGTATAACAAATTGGTTACATCTAAACATTTTTTATTAATCCGACTCACAGTTCCTCCATCGTGATCAACTTCAACTCCAAATTTATTAAACCTAGCATTCAACCCATAACTCGTATAAAAACCATTGTCAACAAAATAATTAAAATTTGCCCTTACATTATCTCCGAAAACAACATCCATCGATAAAATATCATTTTTCTGTAACAGGTGTTTCCCTTCATAATTCACCAATACGCCCATTTTGTATATAGGATCGTAATTAACACCTAATTTCAACAAATTATACACTTCACTTTCTTTCATTTTCAAAGTAAGCCGATTCGAGTTTACTTTCAAAGAATCCAATCGATATTGAATCAAACCAAAATCATTTGATGAAGAAAAGCCCTCCAATTTTTTTATTCAATTCACGATAAGAAACCTCATCTCCCATCTCCAGCTTCAATTTTCCCAAAATATAAGCTCTCGAATAATGCTCCAATTCATTTATTTTAAATTTTGAAATTTTATACCGAGAAGGCTGAATATCTACATTTATTCCTTTTTTATTTTTTTGAAGCGAAGCAATTTTTCTAAAATTCTCAAGATGAATACTGGCTTCCTTTTCTCCGGTATCGATTATTTCTTTTACTTTTCCGAACGACGTAATTGAAAACCCTTCCATATTTGGCGTCAAATGAATGTCTAGCATCTGAACTTTCTCTGCATCTTTGGCATACATTTGAAAATTGACAATTTGATTCAGCACATCTACTACAGAATTCACTTCTTCTTTATTTTCAAGCTTTCCTTGAACATTTACGCCAATAACAATATCCACTCCTTTTTTGCGCATTTCTCCTACGGGGAAATTGTCAGCTATTCCTCCATCAATATACGCGACTCCATCATACACCATTGGCTCAAGTAATGTAGGTAAGGAAGCACTTGCTCTAACAGCAGCGGGTAAATAGCCCTTGTCAAACACTTTGGATTTCCCTGTTTCTAAATTTGTCGCTACGCAAAAAAACGGAATTGGTAATTCCGAAAAATTTTCAATGGAGTTGACAGGTTCAAAAAGCAAATTCAAACCATTGTACACACTCTGCCCTGTGGCAATTGCTTTAGGCAAAGTAATTTTCCCTTTTTTGATTGGAAACCGCAACACTGTTTTTTCTCCGTATTGTTTTTTAAAAAAAGAAAACTGCCCTCTCGGAAGTTTGTCTTGTAAAAACCTTGGAAAATCAATCGAAGTAATGATAGAATCTATTTGAGAAGCAGTATATCCCGAAGCATACAACCCCCCTACAACAGCTCCCATGCTTGTTCCTCCAATATAATCCAATTTCAAACCAGAAGCTTCAATAATTTTTAACACACCTATATGCGCAAACCCTTTGGCTCCTCCTCCACTTAAAACCAACCCAACTTTGGGAACCTCCAAAGAAGCAGTTTTTTGTGAAAAGGAAACATTTGCTAGTAATAAGAAAATGCAAATTATTCGTTTCATTTGTCTTTATAAATATAAGGCAAAGAAATAAAAGAGAAAAATTTGCACCCCCCTTTTACTCCTCCTTTTTATGATAAAATCCAAAAACTTTTTTAGCTCGCGAAGCGCCAATCACTGTAGTCAAACTTTCCAAACTGGCAGCTTTGATTCTTTTTACAGATTTGTAATAGTGTAGCAAATTCTCAATAGTATGTTTCCCAACACCTGGAATCAATTCCAACTCCGATTGAATTGCTCCTTTACTCCTTTTATTTCGATGGTGCGTAATTCCAAATCGATGCGCCTCATTTCTTAAAAACTGAATGATTTTCAACGTTTCTGAAGTCTTGTCCAAATACATAGGAATCGGATCACCTGGATAGTAAATTTCCTCCAAGCGTTTGGCTATTCCAATGATCGCTATTTTACCTCGCAAACCTAAAACATCTAGACTTTTCAAAGCGGATGACAACTGTCCTTTCCCTCCATCAATTACAATCAGCTGTGGTAAATCTCCATCTTCTTCTAACAATCGCTTGTACCTACGGAAAACGACCTCTTCCATCGATGCAAAATCATCAGGCCCTTCTACTGTTTTAATCGTAAAATTTCTGTAATCCTTTTTGCTCGGTTTTCCATCTTTGAAAACTACACAAGCAGCTACTGGATGCGCTCCTTGAATATTGGAATTATCAAAGCATTCAATATGTCTTGGTTCAGCAGACAAACGCAAATCTTTTTGCATCTGAGCCATGATTCTTTTCACATGTCGATCGGGGTCCACAATTTTTATTTTGCTTGAAACGATCTTGTCGGTAATATTTTGCATTTCGCTCCGAAAGCGTTACAATCCTTTTTTTATCACCTAATTTGGGCACCGTAATTTTCAAGTCACCTCCCAAATCTACAGAAAAAGGCACATAAATTTCTTTGGAAGTCGAATTGAATTTTTGACGAATTTCGACAATAGATAATTCCAACAATTCTTTGTCTGATTCTTCCAATTTTTTCTTTATCTCAGTAGTATGAGACTGAATTATAGCTCCATTGGCTATTTTAAAAAAATTGACATACCCGTAACTCTCGTCCGATACTATCGAAAATACATCCACATTATTTATTGACGGATGGACAACGGTAGAACGCGACTGGTAATTTTGTAACAAATCTAATTTTTCCTTGATTTTTTGTGCATCTTCAAACTTCATCTCATCGGAAAAAGCAACCATCCTCTCTCGAAATTTCTCCAAAGAAGATTTAAAATTCCCTTTGATGATTGCCTTTATCGCTTTGACATCCTCTAAATAATTTTTTTCTGTTTGAAAACCTTCACAAGATCCTTGGCAATTACCAATATGATAATCCAAACATACTTTGAATTTCCTTTTTCTATATTGGTCTCACTCAATGAAAAATTACAAACATCTCTC
Source organism: Ophioderma brevispina (assembly GCA_023653785.1). Classification (NCBI taxonomy): domain Eukaryota; kingdom Metazoa; phylum Echinodermata; class Ophiuroidea; order Amphilepidida; family Ophiodermatidae; genus Ophioderma; species Ophioderma brevispina. The sequence continues at coordinate 10,440 of JAMKCH010022090.1, forward strand.
ATTGATACATTAGTTTGATCAATCCAACAAGACTTTGGCAGTTTTGACTGATGTATATGGTCCATATTCCGAACCATCCTTCGTTACCTTTCGTCGTTAAAAACCCTCTGGGAAAACCGCTCCTTTTTTTCACCGATAATCCAAGGGTAGGTCTTGTCGTCTTTTAACATGACATTGTACTTGGGCTGGTATTTTTTATCAATGTTTTCCAAATGAAAGGCAGCCGTCTCGTAGCTAACGCACAATATGTTTTTCTGAACGAATTTTACTCACCAAGACTCGTGTTTTTCCGTTTTCATTGATTTTTAATTAAATAAAAGCTACTCTCTTTTCAGTTTTTAGCCCTTGCCTTATAAAGCAGCTGTTCTTCCTTATCATAGTATTGATATACATCCTTGAGAACTAGGCAGGTTTGGACTTGAATTTTTATGGATTCCGACATAGACTGAATAATGCTTTCAAAGCGATAACTCTGCACTACAGCACTTTTCGCAAATTTAAAAGAAATGTTTTGAATTACGATTTTTGATGTACGAATGTATCATTTCCCCTACTCCAATATAAAAAAATCTTTGTGTTCCTTGTGCAATTCTTTGCGCACTTCGTGGTAAAACAAAGTGCGATTTCTAATAATCCATCCGACAATCCAAAAAATATTTGAACCGCAAGGACCGCAATGGTTCGCAAAGCACGCTATGGAAAATTACGACTGCAATTTTTGATTTATGATGCATGCATTTCCCTACTTCCCATAAAAAAACTTTGTGTTCCTTGTGCAATTCCTTTGCGCACTTCGTGGTAAAACAAAGTGCGATTTCTAATAATCCATCCGACAATCCAAAAAATATTTGAACCGCAAGGACCGCAATGGTTTCGCAAAGCACGCTATGGAAAATTACACATGAATTTTGATGTATGATGTCATGCATTTCCCTACTCCATAAAAAAAACTTTTTGTTCCTTGTGCAATTCTTTGTGCACTTCTGGTAAAATAAGTACGATTTTCTAATATCCTCCGACAATCCAAAAAATATTTGAACCGCAAGGACCGCAATGGTTTCGCAAAGCACGCTATGGAAAATTACGACATGCAATTTTTGATGTATGATGCTTGCCATTTCCCTACTTCCATACAAAAATCTTTGTGTCCTTGTGCAATTCTTTGTTCACTTCGTGGTAAAACAAGTGCGATTTTCTAATACCATCCGACAATCAAAAAATATTGAACCGCAGGACCGACCAATGGTTTTCGGCAAAGCACGCATATGGAAAATTACGACATCAATTTTTGATGTAATGAGCATGCATTTCCCTACCTCCATAAAAAAATCTTTGTGTTCCAAAACATTGTGCAAAAAATATCTTTGCGCACTTCGTGGTAAAACAAAGTGCGATTTCTAATAATCCATCCGACAATCCAAAAAATATTTGAACCGCAAGGACCGCAATGGTTCGCAAGCACGCCATGGAAAATTACGACATGCAATTTTTGATGTATGATGCATGCATTTCCTTCCCTACTCCATAAAAAAACTTTTGTGTTTCCTGTGCAATTCTTTGCGCACTTCGTGGTAAAACAAAGTGCGATTTCTAATAATCCATCCGACAATCCAAAAAATATTTGAACCGCAAGGACCGCAATGGTTTCGCAAAGCACGCTATGGAAAATTACGACATGCAATTTTTGATGTATGATGCCTGCCATTTTCGTTCCCGACTCTCCATAAAAAATCTTTGTGTTCCTTGTGCATTCTTTTGGGCGCACTTCCAGTACAATAAGTACGCTTCCTATTTTTAATGGTCTAAATAACCTTCCAACATCCGAACACCTCACCTTTGCCTATTGCCTATTGCCTATTGTCTATTGTCTATTGTCTATTGCCTAAAATAAACTTACTTTGGCAACTCCACTTTGTAATCATGTTAAAATAAAAAAGAACTTCGAAAAAATCAATAATATTCGAAAAGAACTTTCCTCTTCCGAAATTGAAGAAAAAAGCTGGCCATTGCCAATCGGCTTTTAAAAATTGACTTATGGAACATTTGTATTTTCATTTGTTCTTACCTATCCAATCGCAAAAAGAAATTGACACGGAACATATTCTAAATATTCTATTCGCAAAAAACAAGAAATGTCGTTTCAAAATCTGATTTTAGCTCAGGGAAATTGCAGCATTTTTTAATGACAGAAAACCCGCGATTTTTAAAAACTCATATGGATTCCGGAACCCGTTGACGGTATTGAAGTAACCACAGTCGCAAAATGATGTTGTGATTTTTATTCCTTTGTTAGCCTATGAACAAAAAGGGGAAGAGAATCGGTTATTAAAGGATTTTTACGATCGGTTTTTACTTTTTAAAAACACCAAAGCTTTAAAAGTCGGGTTATCTTTTTTCGAAGCAGAGGAAAAAATTGCAGATAGTGAACCGCATGACATCACATTAGATTATTGTGTTAGTCCCAAAAAGATATACAGATTTTAAAAAAAAAAACCCAATTCCTAAATTTTAGAAGCCATTCCTATTCTTTTCAAGTCAGCGCATCTTACTAATATCTTGATTCGTTCCTCACCTACCAAGAACATTATTTGTCCCTTTTTTAATTCCAGAACAACAATCGAATTGCAGATTCTGTAGCCGTCCCTATTACATTTGAAATTTCTTCACGTGAAAGCACCCACGTTCACTAAAACCCTCTTTTCGTCTTCTCTCCAATAGTGTTCATCTAAGAACAACAGTATCCGCCACAAAAACGCCCTCATCGAACCGTTTTTTTGAGCCATATGGGTGATGTTTATTGGGCATCTTTAAATCGTGACAAAAACGACTTTGAACCTATCTTTTGAACAGTTTTTTATTGTTCTGAATTGAATCAAAAATATCTTGTTTGGGTATAAAACAAGCAGCCCTATCTTCTAAGCAATCAAACCGAAAGACTTACAGGCCTTTCCACCCAAAACCAAACGGTATCCTAGCATATCAACCATGCTTGAATACATTTTACTTACGATGGCTCCTTTCCATTCGGAGCTCAATTTTGGTCACTTGTGCATTTTCCCTTCCTTGAACAATACACCCCATGTAACAGAGCCCCTTCCGTCAAAATCACATCACCCCGTTTAAAAGAAATCTCTCCTTTGTGTTCCGAAACACACTTCAATTCGGATCAAGCACAAAAGTTGTGTGGTGGAATTAAATAAGGAATGATATTTTTTTGGCCAAAAAATACTTTTGGAAATTATTTAGAACTACCTCAAACTTATCCCCCCTCCCTGAATTCCTAATCAATCATTTTTGATTTATAAATAGTAAAAAAACGGTGAGGTTATGCATCTTTATTTCGAGAACGTAATGTAACACCTACAGAAGCAACTAAACGTGTATTAATTGCTCATGGGTTTCATAAACAATAACTATCCAAAGATTTTCTTTTCCGCCTGCGAGGTAACACAGTCTATCTGCAGTAAAGCGGCGACGATGGCTCGATAAAACAACTAAACAAAGTCGTACAAAGAGCTTGGAAATTTAGTACAACAGGGAACACGGATGACCACCGAGTTCGCTGCTTTTTTAAAAAAATTAGTAGATACTACAGCCTCTGATTGCAATATTATAGGTTGATTTTACCAAACGTTGATGGTAAAAAACCAACCGACAGTATCGTGGACCGATCTTAGTGAGTTTCAAAGACTGACACAAAAACAACATAAAAGGACTGGTACTTATTTTAATTTTTTTACAGGAATCCTTCTATTTCGTTTTGCCATGGTCGTGATCAAGTTTTGTATCATTGTTTGCCCTTATGGAAGGTGCTGCAAGGAGTTTTACTTGACCATAAATCTATCACTATTGCTTACGACTACAAACGTGGAGAAAAGGAAACCGGAGAAAGAGCGCTCTTTAAAAGAACTGAAAACAGGAGCCAGCACAGTAACGGAGATTGCATCGATTGTGCACAATGTGTACATGTTTGCCCAAACAGGAATAGACATAGAAACGGACAAACAATTTGAATGTGTCAACTGTACCTGCTTTTGTATAGATGCCGCGACCATATATGGAAAGTGTCGGTTTGGAAAAAGGTCTTATCAGGTACGCCTCTGAAGACAATATGAAAACAACGAACCATTAAAATTCACATTAAGAACAAAAGCATACACAGCCGTTTTCCCGTTTTAATAATTGGAGTTCTAATTATTCCATGCTATTTTTAAGAAATGATGTGAAGCTACCATTTTTTAAGGCTACCAGGACAAACCTGATGAAGAACAAAAGAAAACAATGGTTTAATCAGTAATTTGTTTACGTATAAACTGATTAATAAAACCTCTTAAAAATTGCCCAAATTCTTTCGAGTTACTTTCCATCAAGGGCGAAATAAAACTATCGGAACATGATTAGCATAAAAACAAGCGTACACGAAGACTTATTTATTGAAATTCCCTAGAATAAAATTAAAATTCAAAAGAAAATTTAAAATCGGTGTCTTTTCTGATGGTAAACTCATAGAAACGACCACCACACAAATTCTTAGTACCTCGAATTTTCGATAATTTAAAAAACAACACCAATGAAAAAATTTAATTGGGGAACCGGACTTGGGTAATGGTGGCATCCGACGATTTAGTAGTTTCTCTTGTATTTGGTCATAAAAAAATACGGATAGCCCTTACGATTATGATTGGTGGCCTGAAGACTATTAACCAGGACGAATTAAACATACCAAGAAAAAATTGACAAGCTTACCATTCTACAAAATTTTAAAAACGACTCTTCATTGAAAAAATAGCAGAAGGAATCTTAATCAAGTTTCCCGAAGAATTTCAATACAAAGACATCCAAGGTATGGTGTCCCTATACCGACCGTCAAACCAGAGTTTAGATCGTGAAATACCACTTTCACTTTCTAATTCTACACTACTCATACCTAAAAAAGTGCTGGTAGACGGTCGATGGGACATTCATGTAGAATGGTCTTACAAGGATATAAAATATTTAGCAATTAAATCCTTTACTATTTAAAAAGTGTTCTATACAGCTCTACTTTTGGGTTTATTAGGCAGTTTCCATTGTGTTGGGATGTGTGGCCCTATTGCCTTAGTCTTGCCTGTACATACCAGCAATCCATTTCAAAAATTCGTAAAAATACTTTTGTATCACCTTGGAAGAATACTCGCCTATGGAAGCATTGGTTTTCTATTCGGTATCTTAGGAAAAGGATTGTATTTATCAGGTTTCCAACAACGATTATCCATTCTTATTGGAATTACAATGATTGCTTATATTTTGATTCCTTCTCGATTTTTTAATAAATTTCAAACGACAAAACCTTTGTACAAGCTAGTGGGGCAATTAAAGTCCAACTTGGGAAAATTCCTAAACAAAAAATCATTCCGAGCTTTATTCTCTATTGGTTTTTTAAATGGATTTCTACCTTGTGGAATGGTATATATGGCGTTAGTAGGAGCTGTAGCCACCGGCACCCCCTCCGATGGTTTTCTATACATGGCTTTATATGGATTCGGAACCATACCTTAATGACAGTCGTTTTATATGCAAAAAGTATTTTTTCTATAAAATTCAGAAATAAAATTCAAAAAGCAATTCCTGTGTTTCTCCTTATTTTGGGAATACTTTTTGTCTTACGAGGAGTTGGTTTTGACATTCCTTACCTATCTCCCTCAGACACATCTCTACAAATCAACAGCCACGGAAAAACTTGTTTACCTACTATTCCCTAAACATTTGCTAATTTCTTCTTAAGGTTTTCTTTGTATATTTGTTTCGTAAAAACTGCTATTTTTATGAAAAAAATTAAACTATCAGAAAAGTTTTTTAGCCCGTATATTGTCGTGCTATTCTCTGTCTTTTTTTCTGTTCTTTTTTACCTGATTTTTTACGGGCTCTATCCTGCTGTTTTTATGAGTTTTTATCCTGGTCTCTATTTGGCTATAGGAATCCCTACTGTTGTTACCTTCCCTGTATCCTTTGTTTCTTTGAAGCATCACCAAAGAATTCACCAGCAGAAAATAGACTTGGAAAAACTCAATAAGTTAAACAACAAATTGTTTTCTATTATTGCACATGATATACGAGGTCCTCTGTCTATCATAAAAGGCTATACTGAAATATTACAGGATGCACAAAAAAACCTCTTTGCTAAGGAAGACTTAAAATATTTGGTCAATTTATCCAATCGAGTAAACCACCTATTGTCATTTTTAGACGACTTGATGAAATGGTCCAAAAATCAACTTGCCAACAGGAACATTTCTCCGACACTCTTTGACCTCAAAAACGTTATCGAAGAATGTGTATTTATGTACGAAGACATTCGAATCGCTAAAAAAATCACTTTGGACCTAGATATTTTGGATATTGATTTTTTTGCCGACAAGGAGACCTATGCTTTTACCGTAAGGAATTTGTTTTACAATGCCCTCAAATTCACTCCAAAGGGAGGTGAAGTAAGTATTAAAACCCTAAAAAAAGGAGCTGAATTACATACCATCATAAAAGACAATGGTATCGGAATTAGTAACAAAAACTTAAAAGCGATTATTGAAAGTCAAGATTGGTTTACTACTTCTGGTACGGAAAACGAAAAAGGAACGGGCTTTGGCATAAAAACTTGTATGCAATACCTTAATAACCAAAACGGAAAACTAATCATCGAAAGTTCTTTAAAAAAAGGAACTACCGTAACCATAGTACTTCCTTTAAAAAAAACATCGCTGAAAAACAGCTAAGCAATCCAATTTTTAAAGTTTTTCACTTTTTCGCGACTGACAATAATTTCACTCAAATTAAAAGACTTTAATACAAGTTCCAATCGACTATTGGTATATGATATAATGTCTTTTATAGCATGAATATTTACAAAATATGTTCTATTTACACGAAAAAACTGATTGGGATCCAAAGAACCTTCCAGACTCTCTAAAGTTCCATCAATCAAATATATCCTCCTGGATTTGATTTTAAAGATTTTGTGTTGGCAAAAAGAGAAGTCCTAACACAACTATTCCCACAACACAAAAACACCATCAAAAAATTTACCCGCCATTAGACTTTAGACAAAAAAAACTACGGCTTGTATTTCAGTGGAAGGTGTACCACTTTTTTTGTTTCAAAAAAATCTTCCTCAAAATAAGTAGAGAGTTCAAACAACTTTACCGAAGTATACGAAGAAAGTTCTTCTGTTAAATCTCCTCCTTTTAGATATAAAATTCCGTTCCGTAATGCGTGATTTTGTTTTTTGGCAACTTTTTTACGCACCCATTTTACAAAGTCTGGCATTTGAGTGACCGCACGACTAATAATAAAATCAAAATCTCCCTTCACTTTTTCAGCGCGAATGTGTTCCGCTTTCACATTTTTTAATTCCAATGCTTCTGCTACCCCCTGTACCACTTTTATTTTTTTTCCAATAGAGTCCACCAAATAAAATTGAACTTCCGGAAATAAAATAGCCAACGGAATTCCAGGAAACCCTCCACCAGTACCAACATCCAATATTTTTGTCCCAGAAATAAAAGGCTGCACTTTTGCGATTCCTAATGAATGTAGAACATGACGCATGTACAATTCATCGATATCTTTCCTAGAAATCACATTGATTTTCGCATTCCAATCTTTGTACAAGCTCTCTAAACGCTCAAATTGAGAAATTTGCAATTCAGTGAGCTCTGGAAAGTATTTTTTTAAAATTTGCATCGTTCTAGATAAATATCTGACAAAAGTAACATCTTTGTTTCAATTATAGAGCAAAATTATTGGCTTTTAAAACTTTCCCATTCAAAAAAAAACTATTTTTGTCCTCAGAAAAGCGAACCTATGCAAGCATTAAAATTTTCTAAAATTGACAAAGCGAAATTTTTTCGAACTTTGAATAAAAGAGTCAACCTTTATTTTAAAGACAATAAATAAAACGCACTGGAAATTGGAAATTATACAGCAAAGCTATTTTGATGTTGGCACTATTTTTCACTCCGTACTTTATTATTTTAACCGTTTCATTACCGCAATGGGCCATGTTTGTATTAACCATTGTAAGCGGTGTGGGAATGGCAGGTGTAGGAATGAATGTAATGCACGACAGCAACCATGAATCCTTTTCAAGCAAAAAATGGGTCAACAAGCTCATGGGAAGCAGCATGTACATTTTAGCAGGAAATGTATACAATTGGAAAGTACAGCACAATGTATTACACCATACTTTTACGAACATAAAAGGTCATGACGAAGATATTGATGCCGGAAGAATCATTCGATTTTCAAAACATTCCAAATGGCTGAAAATTCACCAATTACAACGTTATTACTCTATCTTTATTTATGGTTTATTAACGATAAACTGGGCCATCACCACGGACTTCAAACAAACGGCTAGGTATTTGAAAAGAAAATTATCCTATGGAGAATTTCCAAACCCTACCAAACAATGGATTACTTTGATTCTAACAAAAGTACTGTATTATACTTTTTGGGTAGCATTGCCAATACTCGTTTTGGACGTCGCTTGGTGGAAGGTACTCATCGGTTTTTTTACACATGCATTATACACCGGACTTATACTAAGTATTGTTTTTCAATTGGCGCATGTAGTTCCAAAAACTTCAATGGCATTATTTACCCGATTAAAGAAGAGGGAATTTAAGCAACCTTGCAATACATTCAGTTTATATACAACAACTTCGAATTTTGCACCCAAAACAGTTTGTGTTTCCTTTCTTTACTGAGGCTTGAATCACATCAAGTAGAACATCATATTTTTCCTCATATTTCCCATATCATTATGGAAAAATAGCCAAAATGTGAAGCAAACAACAAAGAATCACACTCTTGATGCCTTATTAAGAATACAAAACCATGACAGGGGCATTTTAGAACTTTAATCAATTAAAAGTGCTAGGATCAGTCTGCATATCATTAAACTCAATTTAGATTCCATCGATTATAGGCACATAATAAATTGAGTAATTCAACAATTTACAACGATTCACAGAAATAAAATGAAAACAAATTATCAGACAGAAATTTAACATTTTTACGCAACTTCTGCCACCTGGCATGGCTGCCAAAGCTAGAGAGTTGAAAGAACAAGGAAAAGTATTCATTAGTCCGTAGCTTAGAGAAACCACAGACTTTACACTCTGAAATTCATCAAGGACTCTGGCCTATCAAGCTATAAATGACGATTATAATTCCTATATACCCCCTGAAATGGATTTTAGAATTCCGGCGAATCCTATTTGTAAAAAATTCAAAGAGACAACAAATCTTCATACAACCCCTAATCAAATGGTAGTTTTCAACGAGCCAAACAAGACTATCGCAAAATTGCCGCATTATTGCTAAACCCTGGAGACGAAGTATTGCTTCCAGCACCATACTGGTAAGTTACTCGGCTATGTCTATTTTATCTGGAGCAACCTATGGTTGAAATTCCACTAGCATTGATACCGATTTTAAATTACACCTGAACAATTAGAGTGCCTTTACTCACCTAAATACTTCCAAAACGAAAATGATTTTCGTTCACCTCACCAAACACCCATGGGGACAGTTAATACGAAGAAGCATACCCGTGCATGCAAAAGTATTGAAAACTTCCGGAAATTTACAACAAAAACCTCCTTTCAGATGAAATTTATGAGCATAAATTACGGAACGGAAACTTTTAGCTTTGCCTCTATCGAAGTATGTACTGATAGAACAATTACCGTAAACGGAAGCGAAAGCCTTTGCCATGACTGGATGGAGAATCGGATACATTGGTGCCCTGAGTGGAGTGCAAAAGACTGTAACAAAATGCAAGGACAATAAATCATGTGCCAACTGTATTGCTCAAAGAGCCACAATTATAAGCCTTGGAAGCCCCTGTTACCAAATTGATAATGGTGGAAGAATTTAACAAGCGTAGAGACATGTCTTGGATTTTTTAGGAAAATGTAAAAAGGATTCAAACTGAACAAACCCGAAGGAGAGCCTTTTATGTTTTTCCTGACATCTCTTATTTCTTCGGAAAAAAGATCAAGGGTCAAAAAATCAACCTGCCTCTTGATTTCTCTATGCTCTTATTAGAACATGCCAATGTAGCAACCGTTACTGGTGAAGCTTTTGGAGCCCCAGACTGTAAGTTCGTATGTCGTATGCAGCTTCTGAAGACAAAATTAGAGAAGCCATCAATTCAATCAAAAAAGGTAGGTTCTTAACCATACTTTTTAAGCACTATTTAAAGACTCGTATCCATTTGGATTACGATCTTTTTTTTTACTCCCCTAAACGACTGGACTACCTAATAAATTGGTTATAAAATATTTAAGCATTTTTTTCGATACTTTTTTAATTCTTAATTCTAATTCTTTTTCTAATTCTTTTCAGCAGGGGTTTTTGTAGTTTATAGTGAATGCAATCTTTCATATTGTACCGGAGTTTTGATATAATCATCTATTACTCTATTATCATGAGGATTGATTTAAACGATATCGATCTAGTACTTCATCTTTAAGCGTTTTAAAAAATATTCCGCACAGCGTTATCCAACAATTTCCTTCCTGCGCATGCTTTGGGTTATTTCTGATTGTCTTTAAAAAGAGACCTCATTAGATTTTGATGCATAACTGCACCCCTCTATCAGAGTGGAAATAATGATTTCAGTTAGCTCCTCTTTGTTTTCGTGCTTCTAGCCAAGCCTTGTAACCATGTTTTCAGTAGTCATGTCCTGGCTTATAGTCCGCAGTATTTTTCTTTTTTCTACAGCTAAAATCTAAAACTGTCGTCACATAATCATATTTCTTAACTCTAATTAGTTATATCCGACAACCCATTTATGCCCTAACTCTCTGCCTTAATTTCTATGTAAGTACATTTTTTGGCTACGGTAAATTTCATGATCGGAATCTGTAGTACAGACTCTAAAAATTTCTTTTGAAAGTACGCTTTTCAGTCCCATTTCTTTCATCAAAAAGAGCTATATTAATAGAGCT
>JAMKCH010022091.1:0-21375 GCA_023653785.1 Ophioderma brevispina
TTGTGCCTAATGTTTAATTTAAGTTTTAATAAATAATTTTTAAAAAGTTTGTAATATGTGATCATAATAAAAAAATAACAAAATTATATTTGCTGCTTAAAAATCACAGGGTGAATACGTTTTACATACAAATGCTATAAAAAATGCATCAAACGTGCGAGACTTGCTTGCTTAAATCGAGCATAAAATTTGAATGGATGTCCTATTTACCATTCAGTAAAAGCAGATGAAAGCTGAAAGTTTACACTTTCCTATCAGGATTATCTCAATTTAGCTAGTATACGCAATTTTTTCTTCATATTTGCAAACATAGCCTTAAGTTACTTGCACTCTTTTGCCCTTGGCATATTTGAAGACATATAGTAAACCATTTTCCCTTAATTTCATTTAAATTGATAAAATTCAACATCCGTCTGTAATACCCCGATGATATTTTTGGATTTTGAGGAACAAACATGGGCTACTTAAATAACCAGAAAAATAACTTGATAGCTTCGTTCTTTTAATTTAAATGGTATGCATCACTGGCTTGCAATTAAAGTCAGGTAAAATTATGCATTAGCAAATGAACAGATGTGAAAAGGGATAGACTTCATGAAGCATCTCTTCAAGACTCCTGTGGTTATAGGGAATTCAAGTGGCAAGACGAATAGGGAATTCCAGTGGCATCCTGGTGGGCAGGCCTCCATGTTTGGCAGGGGCATCCATTTGGCAGCCATCCATTTGCGACCATCCATTTGGCAGGAGCCATCATTGTTTTTGGCCTGCCCTAATTTAAATATTTCTGCCTGTTGACAGGCCCTTTGTATGGCTTCGTGCAGGCATGCCAATAAATGGCCGTGAACCCGCAGCCTGCCAAATGGGGCCTTGCCAATCCCCGGTGCCAAGCGTATGGGCCATGCCCACAGCCTGCCATAGGCATGCCCTAATTTAAATATTTCGTCCTGTGGAAGGCTTAGTGCAGGTCTGCCAATTGTGGGCAATGGATGGCTGCCCTAAGATCTAGAAAATGCAGGCCTGTGGAAGCTTGTGCAGGCCATCCACTTATGTCACATATTTCTGCGCATGCCTCCACTTTTTCGTCGATCAAGTGTCCCTATCCCAATTTGTAACGTTCGGTTTATGTTCAAAGCCGACTACACTACAGCACAGCTGTTTGAGACCCCATACAAAACTGTGTCTCTTTTATTATTCAGAAATTTTAAGTTTGGCGACACAATTTTGACAACTGTAATTAGTAGAAACATGCAAGAGCCATCATTTCTGTAAAATCAGACAAATCCTTGCGGGAATCTTGCCATATAGTGCCTACCAAAGGTTAGATTTGTATGTATAAGCGCCCTCTATATGACCATTATCCATAGAAAGATGTAGAAAACTAGATTTTTAAGAAAATCGTATTTGCCCGCAAGGAAATTCGTAAAAATGTTAACACAAAATGTGGTTAGTGGAACTAATATTCCAAATCATGTTGTCAACAGTGTGTCGCCGACAATATTTTTTGTTTTATTCTGGTTTTGTCATAATAAATGACTTTCAAACAGCTGTGACAGACAGCTTTTAGCTTTGGAAACAAAATAAAAATGATATTATTTTCCTAACAGATACTCATCATCACCTTTTATAAACTGTTTTGAAGGGAATCAATGGCAATAATAATGTTTTTATATTTAAATTGTAATATTGAACACATTTCTAACTCGGTAATATACTAAATCTCAAACCATCAATTATACGGTGCACATATTAATGAAACTCATAGATTCATTGTAAAGTCTTGGAAACCAATACAGCAGCGATAAACAACAAGCACAAATGTGGAACTGAAGTTTTCCAAGACTCTGAAAACACCCAAATACACATGGGTACAGGTAATATTTCCTAGATTTGTGATATTTATTTTGTAAATTAATTTTTATACCAAAAACTTGAGGTTTTGAAGGAAATAAAAAAAATATGGTCGAGACCAAGGTACACGGTCGGTCGGACGAGGACAACAATTTTTTTTTTGGCCTTAGTATATGGACAAGCATTATGTATATGCAAAAAAAAACATGATTTGTTTGAAAATTGAGTGCACCTTCATCGGAAAATCTCTGAGTCGGCCTTTAACAATAGAAACACTGAGCTATATTGCTGAAAAAGCACTGTGTTTGGAAAACAAAGTGTTCTGTGGTGCATGAAATGCTGAATATCCCCAAATGCAAGTCCATGCAGGGTATAAAATGGTGGCCAATCCAAGGTCTGCTGTTTCTGTGGGGCACACTTATTTATTTAGTGTTGCACATGCAAGACTAATAGCAACTTGTCAAGTAATGAAGTGGGGAGGATGGTGGGGAAGGGGTGAGAAGGTGGGGTGGGATATGGTGGAGAGATTTTGTCAAAGTGGACCTTCCGAAATTCGGAACTCTTTGCCAATACGTGGACCTATTTGCCCAATTGTTTTGGGTTTTTTTTTGCCAAAATTTGACTTTTTGACACTGGAATATTGTAAAGTGGACATTTTTACTAAAATTTTGACCTTTGCAACAAATAATTTTTGGCTATATATATGTGGCCTATATTATCGTACATGTTTTTTGCAGAAATTTGATCCTTGGTTTTGTAAGCGAGCAATGTTGAAAACAAGAGAATGACAATTGCAGCTAGGTGTTTTTTTTGTCACTTGCAAGAATTACAGGAGGCCTTGCAATAACAAGTAGCCTAACCCTAAGGCCAAAAATAAAAAAATAATGTGTTACATGTTGAAATTCAAAAGGGGGTACATATGGAACTCTTGCTGCCCAAGGTTCATATGTGATGTGTACACTGCTTGGGGTCAAAGGTCATGTAGGCCAATTAAAGAAGGATTCTTTGAAAAGTATATAAATTTCTTTGCAGCCATAGATCAATTGTTATGATCGCCAATCTTGGTCAGAAGCACCGCTGGCCCAAAGCCATGGGATTTTGCGAACTTGAGTTGATTTTTGGTGTGATATACTAATAAGGTACCTAATTTGCATAATTTGTCCCCAAACTAGAATTTCCAGCAACCTTGAATGAATTGTGGTAGAATGATTAAACGTAGTGGGTGTGATCAAGATTTGTGCAAACAATTTGAAGGTTATTTCAAGGTCAAGTGGGGTCATCCAAGGTCAAATATATACAAATGGTTGTATGATCATGAAACTTGGGTGTATTCAACATATATTAAAATTTTCCAGGTCATTTCAAGGTCATGCGGGGTCTTCCAAGGTCAAACCAAGGTTAAATCAATTGATGCAAATGGTTGTATGGTTATGAAACTTGGTGGATGTGGTCACATTCAGTACTGATAATTTTGAAGGTCATTTCAAGGTCAAGTGGGATCATCCATGGTCAAACAAGGTTAAATCGATTGATGCAATGATTGTATTGTCATGAAACTTAGTGGGTGTAGTCAACATTTTATACCAAAAATTTTCAAGGTCATTTGAATGTGCTCTGGGGTCATCAAAGATCAGATCAAATGGTTGTATGGTCATGAAACTTATTGTGTGTAGTAAACATACAAAACTCTGTAACAAATCAAAGTATTGCAATGTCTGTAAAAAACACTAGGTTAGCTTCTTTGTAATATTGTATCATTATAAAATTGATAGGGAATTTACTTCATATTCAAATATTTATCCTAATTTTACCTACGTACTTTAGGCCATTGAAACAACTACTATAATGATGTCACAGATACATTTTCATTTAAAGGGGGCCTTCAAGTTAAGCTTTGTTAAACATTCTCACTGGGTCGATGGGAGCAGCCATGTTACCAACAAATAAAGCAGGTGTGGGATGGAATGTTAGATTTTTTTAGCGAATTATATAGTGTGTCTCACAAAAGGTCACCATATTCTAAGTTTTAAAACGTGTGACTCAATGTGAACCAAAATGCTATTTAGCATGTAATGCTCGAGTAGAGCTATTAATATTAGGGTCTCTCAATGCCACATGCTGTACACCGACAATCATGTCAAGGGGTACATAAGTTTTGATGAGTTGGGTTTTGTTGGTTTTGACAATGAAGTTTAGAATTTGAGTGTATCTTTAGAGGTGTTTGGGGGAAGTTATTGTTGTGTGTGTTTTGTTTTTATCCCCCTGGCTTGAAAAGCAGTAGGGGGATTTTGTGAGAGTGCACATGTCCAGTTTGGTTAGGTTTCAGTTTTTCATGTCTTGTTCGAAAAGTCCGATCTAAAGCCACTATCAGCGATTTTTTTCAAAATGTAAACAAATCGCACCCCCTATTTTTCAATGAGAAAGTCAATTTTTTGCACTGTTGTATTGGTAATGGTTGTAAGAAAGACCCCTGTAAGTGGCTGAGCTTAACACCCCGTATTTTTCAAGAAATTACAATTTTTATGCAATGTTTACTAATAAAAGTCGGGATCCAACATTTATTAGTAAACAAAATAGTCGTAAATGACATCTTCAAGACCATGCTGTAGTGTCTGTTTTTAACAAAGAACAGTAATATAACATGTTGGTATGACCTAAGAGGGTCATCGAGTGCCAAATTGTGTAAACACATATTTCAATACGGAATAAATCGCAATCTCAAAATAGTGCGCAGTTCACACTCCATAGAAAAACGTTTTACACAATTTGGCACTCGCCATAACAAGCAATTTAGAGACAAAATGGGCATTTTGAATTTGGAAAAAATTAACTGATTGTGGCTTTAAAACAAACTTGGCGTGAAGGTGCAGTAGGGGTTCCTTCATATGTGGATGTCAAAGGTTATAGACCAAGGTCAAAGGTCATCTAAGGTCATGTTGTATGTGTATGTACTAACTTTCCCCAGATATTCTGTTTACACCAAGCTCGGACACACCTGTATGCAAAAAATACACTGAAGGAAGTAATCTTTATATTCAGTGGTGTAACCAGACCTTTGCAAATGATGGGGGCCAGAAGTGGTGCTGAGGCATTTACTGAGGGAGCAAATTAAGGTCCTTCTCCATAGACACTGTACATATGGTCATACATTGTTATACAAAGAATGAATGTTTATGAGTGCAATGGTAAGAATATTTTCATCTTTCAAGGAATGAAAATATTCTTTCCATTGCACAAATGAAAAACAACATTTGTTTTATATAACAGCTAAGTAGATCCTTGTCATTTCAAGCTCAGTCAGACTCAGGGGCAGCGCCAGGATAAAATCATAGGAGGGGCGAAACATCATAGGGGCGAAACAGTACAAAATTAACTCCTATAGGTTAAATTCCCCTAATTGTTATGCAATTTATTGCTTAAAACCCCTGTTTTTCCTGAATTCCCCCCCCCCTGCCACCCCCTGGCACCGCCCCTGGTCAGACTAACTTGCCTATGCATGAGTATGCTAAGTCTATCCTAGCCTAGGCTAGCCAAGTAGCAAGCCCCTATGGATCCAGGGTATAGCTCTTGTAGGGCTAGGCCAAAATGTTGACTTAAATTTACCTTCTCCTAACTTGCTATAGTCACTGCATTAAACTTGGTGTGAAGAAACCTCCATGGCCGGGAAATTCCAAGTAGATCCTGCTGAAAACATAACTTTGTCGATAAAAACAACACAGATTTGGGTCAAAGTCACATGGGCCGATTAAAGGGGCATTCTTTGAAAATCTATAAATTCCTTCTTGTGCCACAAATCAATTGAGATAATCACCAAATGTGCTCAGAAGAACCGGTGTTCACAGATTTGGGTCAAAGATCACATGGGCCGATTAAAGGGGCATTCTTTGAAAATCTATAAATTCCTTCTTGTGCCACAAATCAATTGCTATAATCACCAAATGTGCTCAGAAGAACCATTGACCCAAGGCACATATGGGGTGTTTGCATATTTGGGTCAAAGGTCACATGGGCCGATTAAAGGGGCATTCTTTGAAAATCGATAAATTCCTTCTTGTGCCAGACTGCCACAAATCAATTGCTATAATCACTAGACTTGGGTGTGAAGAACCACTGACCCAATGCCCAATCGCCCATATGGGGTGTTCACAGATTTGGGTCAAAGGTCAAGTGGGCCGAATAAAGGGGCATTCTTTGAAATTCCTTCTTGTGCCACAAATCAATTGCTGTAATCACTAGACTTGGTCAGAAAAACTGCCGAGGTATTCAAACATTTGGGTAAAAGGTCACATGGGGTGATTAAAGGGGCATTCTTGAAAATGTATAAATTCCTTGTGCCACAAATCAATTCTATAATCGCAAGATTTGGTAAGCAGAACCGTTGATCAAAGGCTAATATTAATGACCTGCTGAGCTACAGCACCACTGATGCTCTTGTTTTGTATTTTCTGTCCATAAACAGACAGAAATTACAGCACAGTGGCTATGGGGCAGCAGGATATAAGTAATTCGCTCACAACATCAAATGCAACATCAGAATCAACTGAAATTTGGAAATAACATTTTCTTGAGGAAATCTAGTGAATCATAAACAAAAATCAATGTGCTAGTATCACAAAATGCCCCTTTAAACTTGTGATATAGTCTTCTAAAAATTAGGTTCAAAATAATTATGACTATAATTTGTGAAAATTGAAAGTCTGACGGCTTGGCAATTGGTATATGGAAAATATGTAATTCACAGCTTCAGTCGGCTATATAGCTGCTATATATTTACGTCCCCTTAAAACGAGAACTCGCTATTTGGCCATGGCATCAAAGGAAAAATTGTTCATTTTGATTATATACTTCGCAGAAGTAAACCATTTTCCCACTATAAATAATAAATATTACAATTACCATTTATTGGGTATGGCAATTGTAAAGGTTGCACATTTTCATGAAAATGAATAAATCCCATCTTAATTTCTTTTCTGAATATCAGTGATCAAGGGACATACACTATGCTACATTGACTCAAGCAAATAATGGCATTATTGATAAATAAATCCATCTGGTATTCAGGAAACAAAGCACTTCAGATTCCCCTTTGTTTATTTGGAACTGCAGAGCCATTGTTACTGTCCATGCATTTGAAAAGATGTCAGTGTTTTCTAGACTAGGGTCCTAGGGTAGAGGTTTCAACACTGTATGATGTTTGTTCAGTAGCGCAGGACAAATCAATAGCCATACCTCATTTGTATATCCTTGGGACTTTCTATATGAACGTCTACCCAGTTTGGATTGATCTGGCCCATTCACAAATTACAATAAACTTTGAGAGGTTCTACTGTGAGTTCAATATTTTGAATGTATATTTCATCATTTATTTGAGAAAGAAGTACTAATGTGAACAAAACCATGGTGGATTTTGCTTGGTAATCTGTGGACCATAACTCTCTGTGCAGAACCAAGACCATAACTTATTGCTGGACCGTCATTTCTATTCAATTTGACCACTCTGTATTTAAAAATACAAAAGAAGGGGGGTCCTATCGAACCTATGCTAACAACATGGTAAAATTGAATATAATTGGTTTTAACCTGGCAAGTTACTGAATTAATTTTGTTCTTCTTCTAGCAAACAAAAGAGGTTAGGTCACAGTCTGCCAAACAACTTTCTTTTCTTTCATGATTTTTTGTTCATCTTTCTTAAAAAAAACTTTTGGAAAAAAATGAAATATACAGTCAAGTTAGTGAACGCACAGTAGAAGCCTAAGTTACTTTATTCTGAAGAAGACTAAGTGCTTTATGTCATGATGAAAATCATATCTCATTCTTAATCGGGTGATGAGCACCGAAATCCTTTTCACACTGTTATGGGTAATACACAATGGCTCCTGTACTTCCAAATAAAAGTAATTTGAAGTGCTTTTCATCCTATGCTTACCGAGCGGATTTACTGGATATCAACAGAGCTATTATTTGCTGGAGGCAATAAATCATGATGCTCATCTACTGGTCAAATGTTATTTAGAGGACAAAGAAATTGTGATGACATTTTATTCATTTTCAATCAAATGTGCAACTTTTGCACTCGACATACCCAAGAGTATTGAAAGGTTATAATTAGACAAATATTAACTGTGCAGACAATCAGCTGCTGCGCCACTATGAATAACCCAATTGTCATTATGCAAGCATCTTTCTCTCTTTGCTCCCATGAGTAGATGTCCATATTGGGTATTTGGACCACCCAGGGGATCAATGAGTATGATATGAGGCCTATTATTGATCACACTTTCAAAGTATACGTAACATCACAGTGAAGTCACATAAACCTGAAGATTTGATACTTTTTAGATACTGCATGTTCAATCACATGGAAAGCTTATGAATGTAAGGCTGACATTCCAAACCACGGGGCATTCGGTGATAGAGGGACTAAAAAATGGGGTCTTTGGGTGAGAGACGCAAAAATGCCCCAAATAGGGTGAGGGTGTCGGCTAAAAATTTCAGAAGTTTACAAAATGGGGCCTTTTTGGAGATTTTACAAAAATTCATCCAAAATAGTGTGTGGGTCTGGGTGAAAATTTTAACAAAAAATAGGGGTCTTTGAGTGACAGTGAGTAAAAAATTTCAAAAAATATTGGGTCGGTGGGGCAAACATTTTCAAAATATATGGGGTCTTTTGGTGATGACAGCAAGGCTGAAAATGGGGGTCTAACAGCCTACACATAAATACATAAGGCGTCACCTCCAACATGGGAGTGTCCCCCCAGGTTTGTGTCGCCTGCAATGATCGCAGGAGGCACATACACACCCAAAATCTGTTCGTACGTGTGTGTGGGTAGACACGAATGTTTACATTTCGGTTAAGGCCAAGAAAGTTGATTTTGTCTTCCTGTACCCGCCCCTCCGAAATTTTCATTTTGTTCAAAAACTTTATTTGTTAAGGGCCATGTCCGATCAATAATTAGCCTCGTCCCCAGGTTTTACAGATCTACACCAATGACACAACAATGCACAAAATCTTGAAAATACTTGAAATATTACGTACCTATTCAGAAAAAAAATTGTAACGGGAAAACAATGAATTGAGTTTTTTTTAAATGGCTCATGCATGAACACATTAACTCCAATGTCACCAAACTGGGGTCAAGTTCAACCATAGGACATGTCATATAAGGTTAATAGTCGCATACCAAGGTCAAAGGTCATTAGGGTCAACTTGCAGCAGAGAGTGAAGGAAAAGGGGGTTGCAAAGTTTTGTTACCTCCTGCTCAAAACTTAATTGCAGGCAAACTTGCAGAGGAACCACTGACCCAAAGTTCATGTGGTGTACTCCGATTATATATGTGTGGTGCACATATTAATGAGACATGTGCTTATGATAAAAACAAAAAGGGGAATTTTGACCAGGACGGAGAGTCCAAATTTTGTGACACTGGATGTTCTTCGCAAGTGCTCAATTTGCATATTGGCTATAGTCTATGTCCCAATGATGTCATAAACAATTATGCACGCGTAAAGGGGGGGAATGCCGTCTTGTGTGCGCGCATTAAAAGCGCCGTCGCTCAAGTTCAGCGCGAGCGATTTACTCTGCGACTAACCAAAATATCGCGTCTGACGTCACTGCACAAGGTAAGCGACACGGACTATAATAAAGTCTGAGTTGGGTACTATCAATAGTGGTAAACACAAGTATTGCCCATACTAGAACCAACTTTCCATTTGGCGTTAGTGGGTAGAAATGAGGAATGAAGTTAATAAAGTGGCCCACAAAAAATATAGTTTAATGAAATCAGAATCCCAAACCTTTCGATTTTCTTGAGTTTCACAGTGAAGGTCGTGGCAGTGACTCCATCCAATAGGCTAGAGCTTAGATTTATTTTATCAAGGACAGGGGAAATCGGAGTCTGAGAAACCAAACAAATATAATTGTGCATTGGATGGAAAGGAAAAGAGTGGTTATTTGATTACATACTTTGCCAAATTAAACTATTTTTCCACTATAGTTAATAAAAATATTATAATTACCGTTTATTGGGTATGGCAATTGTAAGTTGCACATTTTTTTTTTTTTTCCATGAATAATATTAATAGTAAATCTAACAGGTGTATGCAGCGGACAAAGCACTTCAGATTCCCTGTGTATTGAATTGTAGAGCATTTTTAATGTCAGGCACGTTGAAAAGATGTTCAGGCATATAGAATGTTATCACCACCAGTTGCACGGGTAGCGTTTTCATATAAGAAGTCCCAAGTATGGAAAAATGAGGTATTGCCATTGATTCCGTCATGCACTGTATGATGTTGGACAGTGCGCAGGACAGAATCAATGGCAAACCCATTTGTATAGTTGGGACTTTATATGAAACCGTTTCTACCGGTTTAGATTGAGCTGGCCTAGTTCACGTTAAATAAAACTTTGAAGGTTCTACGTGAGTTCAATAATTTGGTGTAATTTCATTTATTTGAAAAAAGAAACTAATTGTTAACAAAAACATGGTGAATATATGGCTTTTGTAAAGCTGGACTAACATTGTGCAGAACAAGATGGCTGGACCTCATTTCTATAATGACCCACCATGTTTTTAAAAGAATACAAAAGAAGGGGGGTCTAGCAACTTATGTTAACAACCAAGGTCGAGGTAAATTGAATAGAAAGGGGGTTATGCGGCAAGTACAGTAGTTAGTTTTGTTTCTGGTCAAAGATGTTAGGTCACTAGTCTGCAAAACAATTTCTTTCATGATTTTTTGTTAATCTTGTTTCCTTCTGAAAAAGAAATATACGAATCAAGGTATTAATTGATACGCACGGTAGGAAGCGATATAGGTTTATTTATTCGTGAAAGAGGAAAGGTATCTTGTGCATTGGTCATGAAAAAAATAAGCTCAATCTTAACGGTGGTGAGCACTTGAAATCTTTTTCAATCTGCAATGCGGTAATAACAATGGCGATGTCTTCCAGATTAAAAGTACATTGAAGTGTGTTTTTGCATACGATGGTGATTTACTGGATATCGACAGCGTTATATTTTCTAAGTCAATGCAGCATGATGTACATCAAGTTCAACTGGTCACTGATATTTAGGAAAGAAATTGTGATGAATTTTATCATTTTCAAACACACAAATGTACTGCCAGCATTTTGACCAACTTGAGCATGTAAGTCTGGGGACCATAACTTCTTGATCCATGATCCTGGTGTTTTTGCAACTGTAGTGGTTCCCCAACAGCAATCTCTGTAGTTGCCACCCATTATGCACTGTTCAAAATACTTTCACAAGAAAATCTTTTATATCCATATTATCATAATGCTTCAAAATGGCTTTCTGAATACCCGACCTCCAAAGGTTATATGAAATAAATATAATACATGAAACAAATTGAATACAATGAAACAAATTGAAGTACAACTTATTTGAAATTGTCAAACAGTTTGTAACATGGAGACGAAACAGCTTTTTCCACTAGAGTAAGCTTTGACGAGCTAATACAGGAAAATCACTTGTTTTAAAGTTAAGTTAACATGTACTTCATCATACAAATAAATGTGTTGGAATTTCACTGTAAAATAGTTTGGAGCAATTCCATGACCGTGGAGAGCAGGGCATCATTTCTCAGTAGATTTGTCTTCTGTGAAGGTTAATGAACAAATTTGGAGGGGGTGCCCCTCGTAAAAGTGGGCAGAATCAGGAGGGGGAAATTCATAATACAGGGGGTCAAAAATGAAATATGCGTGGATAACTGTAAAAAGGGTAACCAAAGTGTTTGTTTGTTACAAGGAATTAAAAAAAAAGTATAGTTTGTACTACTTACAAAGTCAAAAATCATCATGCTATAAGGTCATTACAATACAAAACGGATTTATAGCCCCTTCTCAAAACAAGGTCAAAGCGATATACAAAATAGAGAGTAATTACTGACGTAGCCTAAAAACATAGTAATACAACAGGTATTGTCTAAAAAGATGAACCATGAGATAAGTACGTAACATCAAATATTAAAATAAAAAGGAACAGCTGCACAATAAATATCAAGTGAGGCAATAACAAAACATTAATTTTAAGGTGGTGGTTTCCGATTTATGGTAATTGTGTTATCACTTGATATGAGAGCATGGCACTTGCTCATACACCCAATCAAGTAACGTGGGAAACAAACTTGCGGTTTTGATGGTAGGCGCAATTAATGATGTTGCAAAGCCCTATTCAATACTGTGATATGAAAAGGAGTTAACCACTAAAACGGCGGGGTTTTGTTTATATCTTGGAATGTAATGGATTCGAGGGCTCAAAATTTTAGGACGACAATTGAGAAAAATACGGCCTTGGCCTCTGATATCAAAAATCGATTACTACTTCCGGGTAAATCGGGGGGTCCCAAAGCGAGATGGAAACACGCACCTTTAAGGCACACGATCAACTTTAGGAAAATAGATGAAATTTTAGAGCTTTTTAAAGGTGCAACGAGAGATTTTGAAGGCACCCAAAATTTGGTGTCATAATAGTAATTTCATATAGATTAGACACACAATGGATTCTTAAATATTTGGCTACAGGAAATGTCTTAAAAATAGAGCCAAAAAGGCGATTTTGATGCTTATATTTCCAATATAAAAACATGGCTGAATTTCGTTTCTGCTCCTATACGAAATTAGAAATTTCCACAATTTTTTTCCCCCTCCCCCTACTGGTTATGCCACTGCCTTTCAGATGGGGATATTTTTGATTGGAAAAACTTTACAATAGTGCAAAAATAGAATTTTTCACATTTTTTTCGGGACACCCGTTATGTGAAATCTCTCGTTTCACCTTTAAATTAAAAGTAACAATGGACTTGGAGGTCGAAGCAGAGTAGGCAAAGAGTTCCAATGCTAGGGGCCGCATTGCTGAAAGCCCTGTACCACTGACCTTTTTGTGCGTGAAACAGTGAGGAAGCGTCTTGTCATCTGCAGATCGCAATCCGGGCCTGCCAGGAGTATACAAGAGCTGTATCGACAAGTAGATGGCAAAGTTCCGGAAATGCCCTTGTAGTAGAGCATAAGCTTAAAACAACGTGCTCACTAATTGGGGTAGCCAATGGAGCTCTTTAAGGAGTGGTGTGGGCGGTGTCCTTTTTAAAACAGAACTAAACAACCAGCCCTGGCTGCTCTATTCGGCAAAATCTGAAGTTTACTCCGTCTCTGGTCGACATTCCAACCAACGTGAATTGGCATATGTCCATGCAAAATAAAATCAGTGAACGGACAGATGATGAACAACTCTCAATGGTGATACAGCGGCGGATCCGGTAAATATTGCGAAGGTTGGAAGTTAACAGACTTACTGATGACCTTTACATTTCAGTCTAAGCCATTGTCTGATCAAATCACGACACCAAGGTTTCTATTGCCGAGGACTGTGGAACATCCACTGTCCCGACCCATGGTAATATCTTTGAGGCGACTTGTGTTTGTAATGGATCACCAAAGGTTTAAATCTTATTATTGCTCTGATTTCTTTACAAATGGGCCTCAAATTGGTCATTTTTCCAGTCAAGACTGGCAAGAAAAATATGTTGCACTACATTTTAAAGTCCATGGCCCGACGCTACGAGCCTCGTCCCCAGAAGCCCCAGATTTTACCGAAGTGGTCAACATTTTTGGATCAGAAGAAATCTATTTTTCTCATTTACCCTGTGAAATCTTAGAGCCAAAGGAGGTTTGGTTTGGAAGTTTAATGATAATATTATTTTACACAGTACTCTATGGGCTTACAAATCACGTTTTTTTAGCTATCGCACTCAAAGCCGAATTGACAGATCTGCGCGAAACTTTGCAGATGTGGTTTTGGAGTGAAGGCCAATCTACAAGATGAAACTTCTATCCTTAAAACGGGCCACCCCCCTTTAAAATCAGAGTTCAATGAGGTCAATGGCATTGACCTTGTTTGGTCCATTTATCTCGATAACCAAATACAAAGAGAGTGCCAACTGCTTTTGCTGCAATCCCTGGTGGAAAGGTTAACACTGGAGACCATTTTGAAAGATCGGCGCAGTATTAAGATTTAACCTTTGTGAGGAGCACCTTTAATTTGACTATTTTTTTTCTTGTACCATCCGTACCCATACATTGTAGGTAGTACAAACTATACTTTTTAATCCTTGTAACAAGACGAACGCTTTCAAACTTGTACCTTTTTTGAATTCTTGTAACATGAGAACACTGTTGTTTTACCTTTTTACAGCAATCCAAGCATTTTTTCCATGTTTGACCCCTGTATTATGAATTTCTCCCCTCCTGGATTCTGCACACACTTTCACAAGGGCATGCACCCCCTTATTTGTTCATTAACTTGCATAGAAGACAAATCCACTGAGAAAGATGCTCTTCTCTCCTCAGTCACAGAATTTTGCTCCAAATGACTTAACTAAACACTTAATTCACCCCTAAAGTTTGAATTTTGTTTTTCAATCCCTAGCAAAGAATACTCAAGAGTCAGATCGCGTCCACATAAATTTCAAAGCCCAGCAGTCTGTCTACCATGGCATCAAATGATACAAAATCCCAGTAATCTTCCAGGTACAACAACACCAATCCTGCACACGAACCACATCGTGTATTTCCTCACATCAAGGGACCAGAAGATGACCTCGGAATGAACCTCTATCAGCTCCAACAAGAAGATACTTTCTGTGATGTAACCATCGTTGTTAGTGGTCTTCATTTCAGGCTCATCGGTGGTGGCTGCTGCAAGTAGGCCTACTTCAAAGCTATGTTTACTTCGAGTTTTGCAGAAAGGAACAAATCTAGATAGAGATACCTGGCAGCAGCTACACATTTGATAATAGTCTTCAGTTTGCATACACAGGCAAACTTCAGCTCTCCCGAGAAATTTATAGATGTCTGCACATGGCATGCTCATGCAGATGAATAGAGCCTCAAACTGTGGCCAAACTACCCCTCCTGTCTTTTAATGACTGTTGATGAAAACAAAACTACAGATGAGGATATAGTCAGGTTGCCATGCTGCATAAAAAACGTGGACTGTCTGACCGTATCAAAAGACATACAAGAAATTTTTCTCTGGTGGTCAATGAATCTTTTGCCTCTTTTCAAAGGAAAGAGGATTATTTAGAGAATGCTTCTGCATCATTTATAGAAGCCTTTCTGCATATGAAGGACCATACTTCAAATGACCAAGACACTGTGAGTGAAACCCAGGTTGGTATTATTAGTTGGCATTTGGTAGCTAGGCTAAAGCAGTTTTATTCTGTTAACAGGTTTCCAAATTCAAAGTGTGTCACATGGGTCAGTTTATGGAAACTCCCGGCTAGTTAGTATTTACCAAAAGTCGTTGTGCCGAGCAAGCTCGTGCGCGGAGTGCCCATCTCTCTTTCCTTAGCATGTTGGCCAGACTCCTCTGTATTATTTTTGCTGTGGGGGGGTTCGCCACTCCTCCCGCACACCGAGTCTGTTACTTTCCCAGCATTGAATAATGCTGGTACCCATTTATACACCTGGGTGGAGAGGAGTAATTGAGGTAAAGTGCCTTACTCAAGGGCACAACACGTTGGCCGCAGTGGGAATCGAACCCACGACCTTTGGAGTGCGGGGCGAGTGCTCAATCCACTGGACCACAAGTGCCCTCTACCAAGAACAAGTTGTCAACAATGAGATTCAGTTATCCTGAGCATATTTGTAGCTCTTTCTTGGAACCTCAGTGATGGAATATTAGGGAACTAATGGGATCATTAATGATGAGAGGCCTTCCAGGAATTCTATTCCTCATAAATTAATGGCCTCAGCACCTTTTTAAGGATGCTGCTGAGTTGCGGTAATATTAGTTTTCAATTAAAACCAGCCTATTTTAGTGTCATTTACAACAAATAAAACTACCAAAAAACCCCTTTCTCCAAGAGGCCACGGTCTATGAGAAACTAATAAATAATTTTATGGAGCCTTTAACATACGTTACAATATACTTACCCATCAGGGACAGATATGGTCGAAAAGCTTGAAATGGTATATATGAGATCTTTTTGATCGTATTAATCACTTATATCATGTTAATTAAAATCAAACGATAGTGGAAGAATGTGGTGACCTCAAGATGGTTAAACAGTAACAAGTGGACACAATTTTTGACATCGGTAGCAGTGTCCGCGGATCCGGGAGGGGGCGGAGGGGCGCGCGCCCCGCGTTCATTCTGCAAATTCTTTTGCAAAATCAGCCCCATTTTGAGCTATTTTGGACCAGTTTACAGCAAGCCTTTCAGCCCACCAGTAATTTTGACATTTCAATCCTGGATCCGCCATTGGTGTAGGGCATGTCAGAAGAAAGCGCTTAACTTCCTGCAAATATAAGAAAAATTCCTTTGCCTACTATAACTTTGCCATGGTTCAGATGTATACAATTCTTAACTTTTTT
This sequence comes from Ophioderma brevispina, assembly GCA_023653785.1. Classification (NCBI taxonomy): domain Eukaryota; kingdom Metazoa; phylum Echinodermata; class Ophiuroidea; order Amphilepidida; family Ophiodermatidae; genus Ophioderma; species Ophioderma brevispina. The sequence goes on from JAMKCH010022091.1 coordinate 16,241, forward strand.
GGGAAGTTGGGGGGAAGTGTGGATCATAAAATGCCCCTTTAAATTCTATCTACAACTGTTTTATTCACCCTATACAGTTACTCATTGGAGTGGTTGATTGGTTAAAGCATGATTGGGAGAATCGTAAACCTCATGCGGGAACGTCTTCGAGTGATAGGCTAGCACAATACCCAATGTTCTTTGGAAACCATCATTGATGAACAGATACTTAAAGATGCTCCATTTGCAAGAAGATCCTTGAAGGTGTGATGAAGTGGCATAGAAAGAAATCCCCATGGATAATTCCTTCGACGCAGAGCATTAGCGCATCTTTCTTCTTTCCTCTCCTTCCCCATCTTCTTCTTTTTTTCTTAATAAAATTAAAATAAACAGTCATTAAAATGAGTGTCCCCATTCCAGTCTGATAATTTACCTAATAGGACTTGTTGGAATGGCAGAGGTCAATATATAGTGTCACGTTTTACCAAACCGCCTATCATCGTCCTAGCAACTCAAATTTAATGAGGTTAACTTTGTAATAAACAATTACTGTTTTTGTAACTTAAAAAGTTCTCAAGAGAAAGAGAATAAGGCGAAAGAATGGTGTCTTAATGGATAAACAGTTTCATTGTGATCAAAACCAATTTGTTGGACTATAACAAACCTGATGAACTCTTCCAAGCACGGTGTTTAATTTGATTGATATATTATATTCATATATACAAAATACTAGTAAAATGCTGTAATGTCCATCACGTTCTACTAGTACTGTCTTTCCCTCCCAAATATCCAATTGCAGACTGGACGGCTTGGACCAGCGAGCCATCAGCTCAGTTGATACTTTTATCTGAATAAGCAAGCCCTTGTTCTATAGTACCGTACTTTTATCTTCCTCGAGTCGGTGACATCAGTTTGTGTTATGTAGTGGTCGCAGCATAAAATCGCGGGCATTGGTTTAAAGCGTTGTCATACTCTCACCCGCGTAAAAAGCTGGTGCAAAAGTGCACACGCAAAACATCTTTCTGAACGCGCTGACGTCAGTGACTCAAGGAAGATAAAAAAAGGAAGTAAAAAATAGAATTGTTCAAATTGATTTAATTGATTTACCAATTTATTGGGCTACTCCTAAGGTTTAAAAAACGTATAGTTTGCCCTATCTCTGAGGTATAGTTTCAGTACAATAGGCACATAACAGTTCAAGGTCATCCTGGGGTAATATTCATAGAATGGTCTGATTTGGATCGGACTGTTGTAAATTGTTCAATTTGTACCACTTGATAAGTAAATGTAAATAGATTCTTTGTGTGAACGTTATAAGAACTACAGATCTATGACTAGTGACCTCCCATAGACCCTGTAGCTCCCAGTCACATTTTGCATTCCAATTATGCAACAAATATCATAGATGGTGCAACCAGTATATTTTCGGCTCCTGTACCATTAGACGAACAATTTGACACCGTTTTTATAACGAACGGATATATCTGAAAATTTAACCCCATTGTGACCTTGAACCTTATTACGACCCATAACTATTGAACTACAATCACTGACCTCTACACATGGATAGCAGGTCTGAGTCACCGATTGAAACAACAGGAAGTTGCTTTTTGCCTTAGCAATATGGCGGGAAGCAATGCATACACCTGCTGGTGCACATATTCCACACAGATGTTCTATTGTTATACAGAATTCCTTTAACTTTGACAATAAAGTGAAGCCACATTGTGCAGGCCAAAATGCAACTTCCTGTTGTTTCACTCAGCAACCTTTCAACTGGCTCAAAATATCAGGATGAAATGGAATAACATAGTGTCACCAGAGGGAAAATTTTGAACAGCATTGATTCGTTATGAGAGGAGACAAAATCTGCTCCATCAAAATCGACATATCTGTGATGTGGTCAAATTAAATTAAGGCCTATTCAAATCTGGGGCTAATTCACCTTTTTATGAACTGAACCTAAGATAGCCTGTCATGTTTACATATCTTACATAGAGGAGGCAAGACTTTGGGTCCTCGTTATTTGAAACATGGGCACTCAAAGGTCAGCTACATGGAATACCAATGAAGCAAATAGGATAGAATGTTTTGAGAGATAATATAGACTATACATGCATTTACGCTGAGTTGATTGAATGATTTCATTAAGAACTAGAATTCAAGGCCAGTAGTAGAGGGATGACATGATGGGTTGAATCTGCTATAGGTATTTTGTCTGGTTTTGGGGTGTTGCAAATGTTTTTTTTTTTTTTTTTTTTTTTTTTTTTTTTTTTTTTAGCCTAAATTTGGGCCAATTTAATGTAAATTGGGCAAAATATTGCATAATTCACACATGGTCCATTAAAGTGACGGAGGAGATTTTTTTAGGATATTGGAATTCTCTCAAATGTCACTGGATCGGTTGTAGACCACCTACCGAGAACGTTTGGAAGGGTTATTGGACAAACAGGTGCAAAAAGAAAAAATGCAAAACCTGTTTTGAACTTGCCGCTATCGTAATCTTCCCATAGAAAATACTAAATAATCATCTTATTAAATAAAGACGGCGTATTCGGTCTTATTCCCTTTAGGTGTGATCTAATACATTGGTAAGCATTCCATATGTAAAAAAACCTAGGTTCGAGAAAAATTGGGCGGCTTCTTTCTGGACATCTGCTCATGGTTCTTTACACTGCAATGTGAAGGCATGCCAAGTTTTGGAATTTGTAAAAGGTCCCACATTTACATAACCTAGAAACAGTGGCGTAACCAGACCTTACAAATGGGGGGCGTTTGAAGGGGTGCAAGACTTTTTGGGGGGCAAGTTGGGTCACTCTCCATAGACACTGTACAAAAGGTCAGTTCATTTGGGGGGCGGAAGGGGGGGCAAGGGTTTTGTTTGGGGGGGGCTCTCGCCCCCCCTGCACCCCCGCTGGTTCGCCACTGGCCTCAGAATTAACAGCAAGCAGGCCTGCAACAAGCCTGCTTTACGTAAAGCTGAATAGACGCAAAAGCAAGTTAACTTATAACTGTTACAAGCTGAAAATATGACTATTTTAAAGACATTATCCGTGATTTGATAAATCAGCAATCGAAAATAATCAAAATCAGATTTTGCAGGATGTACAATAAGGTATCCTAAACATTAAACCTGGCAAATGATAAGACCAGAAGCATCCTAAAAAGGATCGAATAGGAGATTTTAGTCATTATTGTACGAACGGACACTATACATACAACACGTAATTGAATGGAGATGTATCTTGGAACAACTGCCGTTTTTTCCTTTTCTGTCAATTATACAGCTGCTAAAAGGTAATTATGAGAAAAATGTCTAAGATATTCTTCCCTTTGAAAGCCTATTCCTGCAAATTTCACTATTTCAAATCACTGATAGTGTCTTTAAATGACTCGGCCAATTTGAAATTTTGCATTTTTACACAGCTGTTTGACCCCATGCAAATAGTTTCCTTTTATTTTTAGAACAATTAAATCAGTTGCGACACAATTTTGACACTGCTATGAAGGAGGAGACTTGCACGAGCTTTCTCTCTGCAAACTGAAAAAGACAACTCCATTGGGGGAATTTGCATATAGGCTGCCAAGAGTCATGATTTGTATGTTAGAGCACCCTCTATATGCCTCTCCATCGAAAGAAGTGGAAAACTATATTTTAAGAACAATCATATTGCCGCATTAAATTTCATATAATTTACACAGGAGGTAGTTAGTGACTAAATAATCAAATCAGTTGTCAAACTGTGTCGCCCAGTTGAAAGTTTTGTTTATTCTGGTTTGTCATAATTAAATGAGGACTTTCAAACAAGCTGTGTTTAGCTTCTTACAAGGGCCACTTCATAATGCACATTACATCTTCATAATCAAAATAACCAACCCAAACATTTATGATTGACCATTAGTGGTGTGGGTCATAGTAGTTTGACATCCGTTTTGTTTTATAATATATATTGTATGAATTAAAATGAAGATGTTAGTTGATTGATCAATCGATTGTGGAATGGCTCTTCAATTTATGTAAATTTCAAAGCATGGGTATAGATCATAGACTTTGATAATTAACTACAGGTACATGTATACTCTAACTATTGATGATGGTACTCTGATTTTGTTCTTTACTCCCAGAGATGCACTTTTTACACATGATCGAAAGAGGCAACTGAGTTTAGATATTAACAAACTCCCAGGTAAGAACATTAGGTGGTAATAATCTGAGGTCTACCACCTTTTTTGCAATGTTTTATGATCGGCTCATAACATGATATAACGTGATATAACATCTGAGTAATTAATCCAAAAGACTTTCTCTTTATCTGTGGGACCTATAGTTTTTATCTTGGCCCTGAGTTTGCTCAGAACAAGACAAAGAAATCACTTTTTTCTGCATGTATGTGTGTGTTTTGGTTACACACTGTCAGTAATCCACCCGATAAAGAGGTGAGCGGTTTGAGGAGGAGGGGACGTCCAAAGAAGACATGGAAGAAACAAGTGGTGGAGGAGAGTAGGAGGGTTGGGTTGAGGATGGAGGATGCATTGAATCGGGTGAAATGGAAGGAAGGAGTCAGGGCGGTTGCTGCAAATGTGAGGTGAATCCGGCCACCCCCGTTGACGGGGACAAAACCGGATTTAAAACTTTGCTTTAGTAGTAGTAGTAGTAGTAAAGAGTCAAAATATTTGAAATGTGCAGGAATTTCTTAAAAGTAAAGGATTAAGTGTATACAATTCTCTTAATTTTTTTTTTTTTCAAATGAAAAATTGACAGAAAAAAGAAAGGAAATGGCAGTGTTCAAAGATAAGAATCTCCATTCAATTATGTGTTGTAGTAAAGTGTCCGTAGGGACAATAATGACTAAAATGCAGGGGATGGTGCCAGGGGGTGGCAGGGGGCAGTTGCCCCCTGAGATTTTCCAAATTTAGGAAAAACAGGGGTTTCATGTAATAAATTGCGCAAAAATTGGGGTTTTTAACCAAAATGAGTTCATTTTGTACTGTTTTGCCCCCCATGATGTTTCGCCCCTCCTATGATTTGACCCTGGCACCGCCCCTGCTAAAATATCAGATTTTTCCTTATCAGTTTTCTTTTGGTTTTATCACTTGCAGCTTATGAAAAGATACCTATACTTGTTACAAGCATGCAAAGATCTTATTTTTGATTA
>JAMKCH010022092.1:0-51383 GCA_023653785.1 Ophioderma brevispina
AGGTCATGTTCAGAGAATGTTAGCATTGAAGGGGTTAACAATGCCTTGTATGTGGTTTAGTAACACTGAACTTGCAAAAACACTCCCATAAGTTTTTTATCTAGGGCTATTTATTCATTATAGGACTATGCGATTGCTAACCTTCGCTGTCAAGAGAGTCTGTTCAGAGAAGGTTAGCATTTAATGTTTTGTAACACTGAACTTGCAAACCCCCAATAATATATTTTTATAGCCTTTTATCCTTATAGTAATATGATGCCAACCTTCTGTCAAGAGAGTTCCATGTTCAAGAATGTTAGCATGTTTTGTTTTTAGTCACACTGAACTTGCAAACACCCCAATATATCATGTTATATGCCTATTTATGCCTAATAGGACTATGCATTGCTAACCGTCTGTCAAGGGATTTCATGTTCGAGAATGTTTAGCAGTGTATGGGTTTAAAAACTGAACTCCATATATGTTTTTATAATATAGTTATGCCTCATAAACTATGCATCGAACCTCTGTCAAGAGAGTTATGTTCGAGAATGTACATTGTTTGTAGCTTGTATGTGTTTAGTAACACTGAACGTGCAAATACCCCAAGAGGTGCAGGCCCCTATTAACACAATGCCCGTTGCACCACCACATGACAACCCAACCCGGACACTCCAGCTGAGGCTAACCTTCTGTCAGTTTATTTTGCCTTCAGAGAATTTACGCATTGCATTTTACCTAACCATCAATAAGTACGTACCACTCCATACTTCTTCAAATCCACCACCCCGGCCCCCCATACCTCAGAAAGCTTACACCCGGGGTGGGGGGTGTTGGCACGCACTTCATACAAAAACGCACTTTGGGTACCAAAATTGCTATGAATGCTGTTAAGCTCATCCTTTGTTACAGAACAAAAAAGGGACACCTTCGACGCACTTGTAACAAAATTAAAAGTGATCAGTTTTTTTCAAATATCTTCCATTTAAACATTACTCCCCAACGTAAAAAATGTTACGAAATGCGTTAAGCTCTGTGACAGAACAAAAAAGGGCCAACTTCGACGCACTTTGTACAAAAATACAAATTTTTTTTTAGAAAATCTTCAAAGCTCTAATTAAAGAACACTAACTCGACCAGTTTAACTCGGCCCAATACCAACCTCGCTCCATAGCAAACAACGCCCCATATTAATTCAATCCAGTTTTAACTCGCCCCATTTTGACTTTGCCCATATCAACTCGCTCCATAACAACTCACCCACTACCAACGGCTCCCCATTTTAATTTAGCCATTTGATGAAATCTTCAAACTCTACATTAAAGAACACTAACTCGACCCATATCAACTCGCCCAATACCCACTCGTCCATAGCAAATCGCCCCCATATTAATTCATCCCAGTTTTAACTCGCCCCATTTTGAATGACTTTTGCCCATATAAACTCGCTCCATAACAACTCGCCCATACCAACTCGCCCCATTATTAATGGTGCCCCCATATCACTCTTCCAATATAATCTAGCCCGAGCCACTGTGCCAAGTATTACCTCGCCTTTGCCAAATCGCCTCGTATCGTCCATGTTCACTGTCAATTCGACGCTCTATTATTCACTCGCCCAGATCAAATCAACCGAAGATTTTAACTCTTCCCTTTCAACCGGCCGTACCACTCGCCCAATTATTAACACTCCCATATCGAATCGCCTCTTATCATTCGCCTTATTAATACCTGGCCTCCCCATTTGAACTGGCCCAATCAGTAAACTCCCCACATTTATCTCACACTCAACCCTCACCCCATATCACTTATGGCCCCCATCGCGAAAGCGCTACCTTCATTCAACCCACTCTATAATACTTGGATATAAAAATATCTTTCGAAGACGATATAACACCAGCAACCCACTTAGGGTTACGAATGTTCCAACGTTTTTGGTTAAGCTACTACTGCTGCTCTATGCGAACTACAAGTCAACACACTGTAACGAATCTTGAGAACCCTTATGCTTTAGGATTATGTTTCGTCAGACAAGCGTTCAACTCAACTCATATCAACTCGCCCTGCCACTTAACATTGACAAATACTGGAAATATCTATTCATGACGATACTGCAGCAGCCACCAACTAGCTAACAATTAATAGTTACAAAGCGGTTAAACTTCTTTTGCTACTGCTCTATATGACCAGGAAGACACACTGTAAACGAATTCATGATCAATATTTTTCCCGAGGTTTAGCTCACCCCATTTCAACTTGGCCCCATATGAAATCGCCCATCATATTTCAGCCCACGTTCCTAGCTAAAATATCTCCAGTAACGATAAAACGTTAGCAACTCATCACTGTAACAAAAAAGTGTTAAAAGATAAAGTTAAAAAAAAGAACTTCAACGCACTATGTAACTCACTGTGTATTAAGCTGCTGCGACTCGATACCCTAAAATATCCCTTTCCTGTCGTAGAGAGCATCATAAGTGGCTAGACAATTTTATTGCAATTTATAACAAAGTAGTTTGCGAAGTTATAAATTTGTCATGGGAGATAATGAACTATTTGGAATTTATAAAGTGGGCTGAATTAATGCGGGAAGTTTATATGGGTTGTAGTTGCAGCAATCCTGACCGAGAAAGTTGTCCCTAAAATCGTAAAGTTTAAGATACTTCTCTATTGTATTAATTATTGTAGTGAAGTTATTTACCTGCCATATCTAGAGCAGCACAGCTAAACGCCACTTTGTAACAATTTTGTTAAAAGTGGGTTGAAGCTGTCCCCTTTAAAAAAACATAGCGCTGTTTTGTAACATTTTTGTTACAAGTGGTTGAAAGAATGTCCCTTTTAAAAAAAATAACACACTTTGTAGCAATTTTGTTACAAGTGTGGTTTGCCTGAGATACCTCGTCTTGTAAGATATGTAAAGTATTTTTAATCGTAAATGGGTTAGTTACATTAACTCTGCATGAGGGGGGCCTGCTAGGGTCCCATTTTTTTTTGTTTTTCGTTCCGTGTCTTTACGCTGCGTATTTTTTTTTTGTTAGTTATTTTGGATGTTTGGTCTTTTTCTATTTTTAGTTGCGGCTTACTTTGCCGCCAAAAAGAATCCATGGGGTTCGTTTTTTGTGTACTTAGTAGGTTTCTAGATCCCCGCCCCCCCCCCCCCCAGAAGTGCCCGTGAAAAAATGGAAAACATTTATTCTGATTTTCAAAATGCCATACACCGAAACGAAGTAAATAACAAAATCTTGGAAATATACATTATAATATTTCATATTCAGCATAGCCTTTCACATAAAGAAATCTACGGTGAATTACTGTAGCAAAACAGTAATAATAACAAATATGAAATGGCAAGAATTTTTTAAAATCAAACCCAATTTACAACTAAAAATAGCGTCCCATTGAGATGTAGCTCAGCAACCCAATTTGTTACACACTATGTAACAAAATTGTTACAAAGTGCGTTAAGCTGCTGCTGCTCTATATCGCAGTAAAGGGATAACCTTCTACACGCTAACAAAATAGAAAAGTGTTTAAAAATAATTGAATATGATAAAAATAATAGAAATTATTTTCCATAGGTTTCTACAGTGAACTGCGATATTATGAATATAAAATATAATTCTATACTTTCCAAGAGTTTATTTTATTTACTTCGTTTATGTAACTAGGTGTATGTATTATGAAAATCAGAATCAGAGTAACTTTATAAGTCTGTTTGTTGTTTTTTTCCATCTTTGTCATAGGCATTTCCGGGGGCCCCTAGCAGGAGCCCCTTATACAGTTAAGTGTTAACTCAACCCAATTTATAATTTAAAATACTTTAAATATCTTCCCATGTTGATGCACCTCAGCAACCCAATTTGTAACAAAATTGTTACAAAGTGCGTTAAATATTTTTAGAAGGGACAGCTTTAACCTACTATGTAACAAAATTGTTAGAAAAGTGCGACCCATGCTAATTAACGCAAAAATGGGCCCCTAGCAGGACCCCTTATACAGTTAATTGTTAACCAAACCCACAATTTATAAGTTAAAATACTTTAAATATTTCCCATGTCGATGCACCTCAGCAACCCAACCCATTGTGTCAAAATTGTTACAAAGTGCGTTAATATTTTTTAGAAGTTGGACAGACAGCTTTAACCCCCTATGTAACACAATTGTTACAAAACTTGACCCTGCTAATTAAACTAACTCAAACAACGACGCTATCGACTGATTGATTTTTGCAGCAATGCAACGCAAAAAAAGATAACAAATAAAAACAAAAAAAACCTTTAAACTATATATATTGCAGCGTTAAAATACGCGAACCGAAAGGCCAAAAATGGTCCCCCTAGCGGTTCCTTTAACCCGTTAATTTTAACTCAACCCACTTTACAACTTTAAAATACTTTTATGGCCTATTTTTCCTTATAGGACTATGCGATTGCTAAACCTTCTGTCAAGAGAATTCATGTTCAGAGAATGTTAGCATTGTATGTGTTTAGTAACACTTGAACTTGCAAAAGCACCCCATAGATAAGGTTTTATAGGGCCTATTATGCCTTAGAGGACTATGCGATTGCTAACCTTCTGTCAAGGGTAGTTCATGTTCAGAGAATGTTAGTATTGTATGTGTTTAGTAAAACTGAACTCCATATAGTTTATATATAGTTATGCCTCATAAGACCTATGCCATGCTATAACCTTCTGTCAAGAGAGGTAATGTTCAGAGAATGTTAGCATTGTTGTAGCTTGTATGTGTTTAGTAACACTGAACTTGCAAAATCTCCATAGGTGCAGGCCCCTATTAACACAATGCCGCCGTGCACCACCACATGACACCAAAACCCGGGGACAAGCCTCAGTGAGGCTAACATTCTGTCAGTTTATTTTGCCTTCAGAGAATTGTTAAGCATTGCAATTTTTACAACTAACAACTCATATAAGTACGTACCACTCCATACTTCCATTTCCACCCGGCCCCCATAGCTCACCCCACGGGGGGGGGGGGTGTTGGCACGCACTTCATAACAAAAGCATTTGTAACAAAAATGCTATGAAAGGACGGTAAGAATTCTTGTGGACAGAACAAAAAAGGGACACCTTCGAACGCACTTGTAACAAAATTAAAGTGATTCAGTTTTTTCACAGATCTTCCATTTAAGATCATTCTCCCCACCGTAAAAATGTTACGAATGCGTTAGCTCTCTTGAATGACAGAACAAAAAAGGGACAACTTCGACGCACTTTGTAACAAAGATCAAATTTGATGAATCTTTCAAAAGCTCTACATTAACAAGAACACTAACTCGACCAATATAACTCGCCCAATACCCACTCGTCCATAGCAAATCGCCCCCCCTATTAATTCATCCCAGTTTTAATCGCCCCATGTGACTTGCCCATAGCAAGCTCGCTCCATAAAACTCACCCCTTACCAACTAGCCCCCCCCATTATTAATTTGCCCATTTGATGAAATCTTCAAAGCTCTATATTAAAGAACACTAACTCGACCAATATTAACTCGCCCAATACCAACTCGTACCATAGCAAATCGCCCCATATTAATTCATCCCAGTGTTTAAGCTGCCACCATTTTGATTGCCCATTATCAACATCGCGCCATATCAACTAACCCATACCAACTGCCCGATTATTAATTTGCCCCATATCAACTCGTTCCATAAAATCTAGCCCGATGCCAACTGTGCCCGTAAGTATTACCTCGCCTTTGCCAATCGCCTCGTTATCGTCCCATGTTCACTTCAATCGCTCTATATAACTCGCCAGATCAAACACCGAATTTAATCTATTCCATTCAAATCGGCCGATACCAACTCGCCCCCCCAATTATTACAGCCCATATCGAAGCGCTCTTATCATTCGTTATTAAGAACTTCCCCATTTTTAACTCGTCAATCATTAACTCCCCACATGTTATCTACCCCCATATCACTTGGCCCAATCGCTACCTTTCATTAAACCCAATATTATCATTGAAATATATCAAATATCTTCGAAAACAATTTATAACACCAGAAACCACTAGTTACGAAAATTGTACAAAGTTTGTTAAGCTACTGCTGCTCATGCGATACTACAAGCTAAACACACTGTACTGATATGATAAACCTTATGATTTAGGATTATGTTCGTCAGACAAGCTCAACTCAACTCATATCATCGCCTGACCACCTAACAATTTACAAAAAATTTAAATATCTATTCATGACGATACTTCAGCACCAATAGCAACAATTAATCGTTACAAAGCCGTGTTATTTTAACTGTTTTGCTACGGATCTATTGACAGGAAGACACACTGTGTAACGAATTACATGCATCAATTTGTCCCATTTTTAGCTCACCCCATTTCAACGTCCCATATGAAATCGCCCATACATTCAGCCCACGTTCCTAGCTAAATATATTCCAGTTAAGTAACGATTAAAACTTAGCAACCACACTGTAACAAAAAAGTGTTAACAAGATTAAAAGTTAAAAAAAAGAACTTCAACGCACTATGTAACGCACTGGTGTATATATTTAAGCTGACCTACGCTATATACCTAAAACCATTTCTTCGTATTAGAGCCGCACTAATGTAGCTCAAAAAATTTGATGGCAATTTATAACAAAGTAGTTTGCTGAAGTTAAATTGTCATGGACAGATAAATGAAACTAGTTTGAATTTTAAGTGGCTGATTAAGGCGGGGAGAGTTGATATGGGTTTGAGTTGAAAGCAATTTGACGAGAATTGTCCTAAAACATCGTAAAAGTTATATACTCTCTAGAGTATAATTATTGTAGTGTAGTGAGTTATTTAACTGCCATATGAGCAGCAGCAGCAGCTAACGCACGTTGTAAAACAATTTGTAAAGTTGGGTGTGACGTCCCATTTAAAAAAAAATAGGCGTGTTTGTAACATTTGTTACAAAGGGGGTTTGAAGATGTCCCTTTTAAAAAAAAAGAACACAACTTGGTAGCAATTTTTTACAAAGTGGTGGTTTGCTGAGATACATAGTCTTGGAAGAATTTAAAGTATTTTAAGTCGGTTTTAAATGGTTGAGTTAACAATTAAGGCAGAGGGGGGGGCCTGCTAGGGTGCCAATTTTGTGTTTTTCGTTCCGTGTATTTAACGCTGCGTATTGTTATTTGGTATTTTTTAATTTTTTTTTTCTATGTTTTAGTTGCGCTTACTTTGCCGCCAAAAAGAATCCATGGGGTGTTTTGTGTAATTAAGTAGTATGGGTCTAGGAGGCCCCCCCCCCCCCCGAAGTGCCCGTGACAAAAAAGGAAAACATTATTCTGATTTCAATAATGCATACACCTAAACGAAGGTAAATAAAAACAAAATCTTGGAAAGTATCGGCATTATAATATTTCATATTCATCATATCGCATTCACAGTAGAAATCTATGGTGAATTACATGTTACAAAACATGTAATAATAAAACAAATTGAAATGGCAAGATTTTTTAAAATTCAACCCAATTTACAAATTAAAAAAATAGCTTCCCATGGCGATGTTGTAGCCTCAGCAACCCAATTTGTTACACACTATGTAACAAAAACTGGTTACAAAGTGCTGCGCATTGAGCTGCTGCTGCTCTATATCGCAGTAAAGGGATAACCTTCTACAACCGCCTAAACAAAATAGAAAAGTGTTTAAAAAGAATGGAATATGAGAAAAATACATAGAAATTATTTCCAATAGGTTGCTACAGTGAACTGCGATATTATGAATATAAATTATATTCTATCTTTCAGAGTTTATGTTATTTACTACGTGTATGTAACTAGGTGTATGCATTATGAAAATCAAATCAGAAAACTCTCAAGTTGTTGCGTTTTTTCATCTTTGTCATAGGCATTGGGGGCTCCTAGACCTATGCTAATTAACGCCAAAAATGGGCCCCTAGCAGGAGCCCTTATACCGTTAAGTGTTTTACTCAACCCAATTATAATTTAAAATACTTAAAATCTTGCCATGTCGATTGAACCTCAGAACCAATTTGTCACAAAAATGTTACAAAGTACGTTAAATATTTTTTAGAAGGACGCTTTAACCCACTTTACAAAATTGTTAGAAAATCTGAGACCCATGCTAATAACGCAAAAAAGACGCTATCGACTTGATTTTTTTTGCAGCAAAGCAATGCAAAGCACAAAAAGTAGACAAATAAAAACAAAGAAACCTCTTTAAACTATATATCTTGCAGCGTTAAATAACGCGAACCGAAAACCAAAAATGGTCCCCTAGCAGGTTCCTTTACCCAGTTAAGTTTTTAACTAAACCACTTACAACTTTAAAATACTTTTAATATCTTCCCAGAACGATATACCTCGCAACCCACTTTGTAACAAAATTGTTGCAAAGTGCGGGTAATTTTTTTAAAGGACAACTTCAACCCACTTTGTAACCAATCGTGACCGCTACTTCTCCTTTGGGGGTTGAGCGTCAGTTTTGCTAGTCATTTCCCCGTAAGGGATGTAATGGATATCCTTCTCCGTGTGTTACTGAGGAAGTTACTATTTTACTGCCAATTAGAGCAGCAAGCAACTTACGACTTGTAACAATTTTGTTACAAGGGATAACGCACTTTTGTAAACATTTTTGTTACAGTGGGTTGTGATGGTATTATATCGCCATGGAAGTAATTGAAAATTATTTGGAAGTGTAAAGTGAGCTGAGCGTAACACTAAACATCATGAGGGGGGGTTCTTAGGGGCCATTTTTTTTTCTTAAAGTGTTGAAGTGGGACGAGTTGGTAGGGTTAGTTTAAAGCAAGTCTGACAATAATATCCTCATAAAAAATCACATTCTTGTTTCAAGATTTTCAAGATTTTTAAAACACTTTCTTGTGTTAGAGTGTTGATATTTATCCTTACTGCCAAATAAAGAATGCGGCAGCAGCTTAACGCACGTGCTTATGTTACGGGAGTTTATTGTTTTTTTTTGTAGTTGTAAATTAGAAAAAGTGCGCCGGGAATATGACCGGGCGATTTGATAAGGGGGCACGTTGAAATGGGGTGGCTATTAATCGGAACAAATTGTAATGTAATTCGTTTACAGCGAATCCGCTCCGAAGATTATCATTCTCATACTCACATATAGAGCAGCAGCATGAGCAGCTTAGTTAACACGCTTTGAACATTTTTGTAAACGTTTTTTTGGACCTTAATAAAGAAATAATGCCCACTTTGTTTATTTTGGTACAAAGTGTGTTACCTGAAGTAGTAAGGGCTAGGGTAGATATTTAAGTATTTGTAAGAGGACTGAATTAAGGTAGGACTAGTTGTTATGGGTTCAGTTGAAGCATGTTTTACGAACATAGTCCTAAATCTAAGTTTTATGCAGAGATGCAATATATTTTATATATAGAGCCAGCAGTAGTAGCTTAATAAAATTTGTAAACTATTTCTGAACAAAGTTTGTGGCTGCAGCTATATAGTCTTGGGAAAGATACTTGAACTATTTGAAATGATATAGTGGGCTGAATGAGGTGGCGAAGTATATTGGGGTCAAAGGTATAGGCTGTGCTGCCAAGTGGGAAGTTACGAATGAGTGCGTTGATATCAGACGTTATAATTAAGAAGGCGAATTGGTATGGAGCGAGTTGATATTGGATAAGTTAATACTGGAACGGACTTTAGTATAGGGGCGATTGCATGGGCGAGTTGGATGGGCGCAGTTGAACGGGCCGACCGAGTAGCGTTGGACATCTTTGAAGACTTTCGTAAAATAGATTTTTTACAAAAGTTGCGTTTCGCAGTTTGTCCCTTTTTGTTTTGCCAAAAGAGAGCTTAACGCAGTTCGAACAATTTCGTGCGGGCATAATGTTCTAAATGGATATCTTTGAAAATTTCATTCACTTGTTAATTTTGTGATGAAAGTGCGTCGAAGGGTCCCTATTGTGTTATGTCACAATAGAGATTAACGCAGTTCATAACAATTTTGTTACAAAGTGCGTTTTTGTTAGGAAGTGCTGCCAACAGGGAGGGAACTCATAGGCCCTATATGAAAGAGTGGGGGGGACGGGAATGTGCGGATTGGACCTTTAAAGTGGGGCATTCGCTAAGGAACTTTAAGGAAAAAAAGGGGGTGGTCATTGGTGAGGAGGAGGATGCAAATGCAAAACTGGGAAGGTCAGGGTCAATCACTGAGCCTCTCACATTTGTGAAAAAGGGGGGTCACTCTCGGGGCAATCTAACCACTCAAACCCAGTTTATATGTTATAAATAAAAAAAGAGGGCCTCTGTTGTGTGAGAGGAAGAAATAGAAATAAGGGGGTCATTCATGACATTTGATTAAAAAAGTGGGAGGCATCAACTGAGAGAAAAAAAGGGGAAAGTCTTTCAGTGACAGGCAAAAAAGGGGGTCGTTCATTGACAACAGGTTTAAAAAAGGGGGCTTTCATTGACAGGCAGGTTTAAACAAGGGGGTCTTTCAGTGACAGCAGGTTTTTAAAAAGAGGGGGGGCAATAGTGCCGCACATCCCCGTCACCCATTTTAGGGAGTGACACCACGGGAAGGAAGCTCACAGCACAACTACCATCCCTTCTATTGTGCACCAAAAAAAAAACATTAGGCTCATCCATATATTATGATGCCAATGTGATGCTAACCTTCTGTCAAAAATGAAGCTGACAAGCATGTAGCACTTGTATTTACATCTGACTTTACAGAAACCCACCCACCATACATTACCCACCCCTTATAACTTCATCTGGTGGGGAAAGAAAACGTGGATGAAAATTGTTGGGGGGGTGTGTGCAAAAGTGAAAAATTCGGGGGGGGGGGAGGGGAAAAACTTCCCAAATTTTGGCCAAAAAAATCGCCAATATTTGCCCAAATTTCATGATTTTTGGCCCAAAATCGCTGCTGAATTTTTCTTCTGACAAGGGGAAAACAACAATTAGGGGGGGTGTCGCCCTTCCCTTGTTCCCCTCCCCCCCCCCCCCCCCGCCCCCGTGTGCCGCCAGGGGAGAGTGGGCTAGTTGAGCCATGGGTTATTTGAGCCGACCACAACCTTTATCTCAGAAGAAATGTGAAGAATTGCAATCCGAAATTTAATTTTTTTATTGCATTTTGACCCACTTCAATTTCTGAAAATTGAGCAAAACCTTAAAAACAATGCGCGGTCTTCTGAGACAAAACTTTTTCCCTTGGCCTAAGAAAGAATGTTTATTTTAGATTCAGTGTGTTGTGTGTTGTGCGTTGTGCTTTTTTTGTTTTTTTGTAATGTTTTTATATAGGTGACACATTTCATTTCACACTGTGATGCTAACCTTCTGTCGCTACATTCAAAGTAAGTGGACAGGAATGTTGCATTGTGGGCCTATGTTAAGACATGTATAGCCGCCAACCTCCTTGGAAGCATTGACAAAAGTTTTTTCATACTTTTTGTGCATATTAATTAAGCTAATTTGCATTATTGATTAGTGATTACGTAATATTTTTTTGAAAAAAATGCAGCTCAATTCTGAAAGTGCTACAAAGTTGGATGAGATGTAAAATTAAGCCCTTCAAAGATCTGTTTATGAAAACCTAATTTACAGACTTCGGGGTTAGATCTATGTGTTATAATGAGAAAACCGAATATGGAAAAGGAATATGAATATGGATCCCGTCTGTGAATGTGATTATGCTCACAGTGATTGATATAAATCAGTAATTTCCATCAAGCTGATTTTAGGGTTAAAAACATAGATAAGAGTTTTTAAAGTCTTACTGGCCAAATTTTGAAGTCTCAGTCGGGGGTTGGGTGTAGTTTGGCCTCCACGTTTTTTTGAAATTCGAAAATTTGTTGAAAGTATGAAAAGGGAGGAAGAGAAAGAGAATAAAAGGACTTTCCTTTCAAGGTTATCACTAAAATATTAAGTAGCTAATTAGCATAATTTGATGATTAGAATATGAGTATTTTAGAGGATAGTAATTTGATCATAAATGTAACAATTTGTTCAGTTCACTGGTTTCATTTGGGATCGTAATCAAGTGGTATTCAATTATTTCTAATCAACTGCTGGAAACAAAAAAATACATAAGAAATAGGCATGGATAGTTAATAGGCATATAGGAAACACAGCTTGGGATCAATTCTTGCGTTTTCCGTTGACAGATTTTCCTTCTTTGAACCGGAATGATGAATTTTTTTCGAATAAAAGTTTTAAAAAAGTTGAGAGTTAAGGATTTTTATGAGAGAAAATAAGAATGGTTTTATCACCCAATCCCTGATTATACCACCTTAACCCATCACACACCATGGATCCGACACCACAAAAAAAACCCACTTGCAGCGATATATTCTCATTCTTATGGGAAAACTTCTGCAATATATTTATGTTCAGAGATGTTAGCATTTCTTTTATAACCTCCAGAGGCCTGCATTTAAAATCCACCACCACCATGTGGCAAAAAAAACAAAACAAAACCCATTTGTGATGCCAATCTAAGGATTGCTCACCTTCTGTCAAGAGAGTTTACTTGGGGGTTGGGAACGGATTTGTCTCCGAAAGTAGGGGCTTGGAACTGAAATTTTGAGAATTGCAGGTGGGAGCTGAAATTTGGCTAAAATTCAGCGATTCTGAGGCCAAAGTTCGAAAAGGGACCTTAAGAATACTGGATATTGCTTCAACTGGGGGGTCTTGAGAACCTGGAGAGACGCGAAAAGGGGTGGGGGTCTTAAGGGGCCAGCACATACCCGTACCTCTTCCATATGTCAGTGACCCCCCCCCCGGGGGGTTGGCCGGGGTTGCCACAGCAAGGCTGTGGGAAGAAAAAGACAGTGCCCAAAATTATTGAAATGTCAGTAACAACCTAAAGTCAGTAGATCATCCACCTGGGTTTACGTATGAGTATAGGAAGCATGATAACCATATTTACTTATGGTTGCGTGCACGGCGGAAGAAAGTACAAATATGGTGCCATCTTTTCACAAACCATAGGCCTATGACTACTGACCCCAGAACAAACACAATTGGTACCCCAAAAAACCGTGTGATGCTAACCTTCTGTTAAGAAAGTTGAATTGACAGAATGTTAGCATGGTTTGTAAAGATTACGTTTGTATTTAGTAACATACATGAACCCACCCCCTATTTGGTATTTCAAGTCGGTCCAATGGGAGACCAGGGGGGAAGTTGAGCCATTTTTGTACATTTTGCATTCTGCTCAGTAGAAATCTATAGGAGGCATATGCAGTGTTTACAAATGAAACTGTAGTTTACTTGACTAACCCGGTATCACAAATTTTTGACCAATATTTTCAGGATCCTTCAGTGAGATGCAAAAATAGGCCTCCTATTTGTAAACTGGCTCAACCTACCCCATCAGAGGTGGGGTAAGTCGGCCATTCATGGGGGTAAGTTGAGCCATCCATTAGAAATGCATACTATTGCCTATTGTGGTCATAGCATTGAAATCCAATTTTGCCTTTGCCTTTTCTAATTTTTTTTTCAAGGATTTTGCCAAAAAATGCTGATAAATGAAAGTTTAGTCTAAAAGTAGCAAATAAATAATGTTTTATGTGATTCTACATTTTCCTATGCTCAACACCCCATGATCCAGTCCCAACTTACCCCATAGGGGAGCATTAAGTCAACAACAAGATCTTCAAACGCTTAAAAATTGTTACAGTTACAATCAGTTTCCTAAAGTTAGGTTCACATTATCACACCCACCAATACACAAAAGCGTGCCAAACGCTTCATCCTTGTAGGGGGACAAAAATCATTTTTACAGAAAGTTGAAACACAGTGCCAAGATGAACTTTTTTTAGTGCGAATTTAAATTGTAGCCTACGTGCAAGTGATTCCATCTTGCACTTGAGAAAATTTTGTCAGCAATGGACTAATCGATAGTGTGTAAAGTGAAATAAGTCTTGTCTTCTTTCTAGAAGGGGTGGCTCATCTTACCCAGTGGGAATCAAATTACCCCGCTCTCCCCTTAAAAAAAGCTAAATAAACTCGCTCCGCCCACTGAAATAAAACCCGGACTCCCCCACCCCCCCCCCCGGAGCTCGTCGGCCCCCGCTCCGGACCCGGGCCTACGGGCTACAGGATTTCTTTTCAACCAAGGGGTAGCCGTGGTTGAAAAAGAATCCTGTAGTCGTCCGTTGTCCACGCAAACTTTCAAATAAAACGTACAAATAAAACTCCGTAAAAGTTCGTGGGGTTTCGCATAGTTTCACTATTTTATTTTATCTCATTAAGTTTTGTTCAAATTGCGCGAAAATCACAGTGCGAGATGGCGCCTTGATAGGATACAGCAGCCCTGAATACCGCTTGGAATAAGTTCCAAGGTCATTTCCACCCAGCAATAATATTTCATCTTAAAAAGAAAAGCTAAAAATTTTATTTTTACAGGTTGATTTGAGAAGTTATTTTTTTCTCAATTTATTTAAAGAACACCATCAAAATGAGGGTTGGGATTTATTCCGTTGTAATGTAAAATTACGATATAGGCCTACATTATGCATTTGACACCCTCCGTTAAGGTGGCATTAGGTAATTTTTTCACCGGCGATGATTGTTTAACATGTTTGGCTTTTCTTTTCAAGTTCTCTCCCCCCGCTGCTTTACACCAGGCTAACGTTTTAAGCACACATGCAACAAATTTTTCGAAATCAGTGTCCAACATTATTACTCGAGTATAGGAACAAGCTTCACAAGCACAGGGCAGACACCCTGCGTTGGTGGCGACATTCAGCTCTAGTTCAACTTGAGTAGTTTTTTTGTGGTGTTGCTAGGTTCATACAATTGCTATACAATTCCACTTAAGACACTATCAGTTGATTTGAAAATAATTGAAATTTGCAGGAAAGCTCCAATGGTAAGGATAGAGTCTGTAGAATTCTCAAAGATTTACCTTTTACAGCTGTAGAATTAACAGAAAAATGGAAGAAAAACGGCAGTGTTCCAAGATACGATTCTCCATTCAATACCGTGTTGTAGTATTGTCCGTTCGAAGTATGACTAAAATCTCTGATTCTGTCCTTATTATGTTGCGTCTGGTCTTATCATTTTGCAATATGTTAGGATACCTGTACTTGTTACGACATACAGCAATATCCTGATTTTTGATGATTTTTTCGATTTGCTGATTTAGGCAAATCACTGATAGTGTCTTTAACACCCTAATTGGGTGCAATTTATTATTGTGCTCTGTTCACTGACCATGCCAATGAAAAGCCACATTGTGTTTGACAAAACATACTTGTCATTTGTGTTCTCTGTTCACTCTTGCAAAACGCCAAACTATTGATTATCTTGGCAAAACACACGCCCAGCCTGCCAGCCCCAGCTTTCAGTGAGCCCCATAGTTCAGTGCAGTTGCCAGCTCGTGGGTCACACGTTTGAAGCTCATCCTGTGCTTAAAAAAATGTGTTTTAGGACATATTTTTTTTTACTATAACTTTGTTATTTCTAGTCCTACTTAAGTACACCACCTCTCCTACTATTCTTTCTCACCACATCACTTTTTGATTTTGTTTGGATAAATTTTTATTTTTCTGATCGTTCCTAGCAATGCATTGACATGTGGATTGACATGATTGACCCCGTTCCCTTGACTGATTGCACATATGTACAAGGGAACCTTTACGGTCGTTTTTTGACATTGGGTGGTTGGCCAACGACTAAAAGGCCCATACTATGCTTTGAAAAGACGGGAAAGATTAGTATTCTGCCACCACGTGGACCCCCATGAATTCGACAACGTGTGGGAGACTTTGTGGGAGAACATCCACTTCACACTCGGCAGGGGGGCGCCAGCTCTCTCCAAAATCAAGTTTCTATGTAAGCATAATTTTCTTACAGTTAATACCAGCAATTGCCTGTCTTTTTTCCACCATCTCGTATGTTTTATGTATGTATGTATGTTCCATGGAGAGAATTTGCACTGATAACGTGTTTGGGCTGTATAGCCCATTTTTGTTTCCTGAGTACTCGTTTAGTTTCATCATTTTGTAAATTTCATAAGTAATAACTCAACTTTATTATTATTATTATTACCGTAACAGAATCAACCCGCAATGTTAAAGGTCCAGGCCCGATCGCTAATAGCCCCTCGTCCCCAGAAGCCCAGACTTCATTCACCGGAAGTGGTCAACATTTTGGTATCAGAAAAGCTACTTATTTTTCGCATTTACCCCGGTGAAATCTTAGGCCAAAGTATGTGTGAGTTGGAAGTTATGAGCAAATAATGTGCTCCATTTGGTCGACCAATTAATTTTACCAGTACTATATCGGGCTTACAAAATCACGTATTTTAGCTCTCGCATCGAAAACGTATTGAAATATCGGCGCGAAACTTTAACAATGGGGTTTTTGGGTAAGGAGCAATCTATTCAGATAAAACTTCATAATCCTTAAATCAGGCCCATCCCCCTTATGGTGCCGATTTGAGTGGTGGCGAATACTAAATTCATACCAAAAGGGAATAGCAATCAGCCACTGATATAATTCAAGGTTCAAATTTATCAGCATAACATATGCTTACTGACAGAATTATGTACGTACAGTATAATTATAATAATACATAAATATCAATTGTCGACTGCTAAGATGAAGCTGGTGAGGTATATGATATGATATGCTAGGACCAGCAATGGACAACCCGATAGGGCTTATGGTTATTGCTGGCCCTGTAATACATACAAGTAAATTACTCATATTACAATCATATACAACACAGCTGTTTTAATAAGACAAAACTAGAATAAACAAAGAAAATATCAACGGCGACACATCCTGACTACAGTTGGGGGGGAGCACCTGTGCCTCCAACACATTCTGTTGACAATCTGATGAAACTCACCGGGGCAAAATATGATTTTTCAGCAAAATCTAGATATCACGGCTTCCTATGGGATATAGAACACTATGTAGGAGGGGCGGTGCCTCATAAAAAGTGGGGGCGCTACAACATACAAATCAGACTCCTATATAGCCTACATGCAAAGATTCCCACAGTGGATATTACTGATTTTGCGGAGGTAATGGTCGTTTATGTCCTACTTAATAACAATTACAAAATTGAATTATCAAAAGTGTGTCGCCATTAGGGCTAAAATCGCTCTAAAAATAAGACACATTTTGCACGGTGTCAAAAAACAGCTGGACAAGTGGTATCAAGAATATTACATAGGTAAATATACATAACAAAAACAGGAGCAAACTAGACCTGGGACAGATCTAATTTACAAGGCTGCCGTCTGGGAATGGATGGTGATCCCCCTTAATGGACCCTTGAGGTACTTGACCTTTGACCCCTGTTAACTTCCCAAAATGTCATTAAAATGTATTTGTACGTGGTAACAACATTTTTACAAGGATCAATATTATTGAGTTTCAACTCATTCCAAAGCTGTCAGGGATTTGAACCTTTTCATTCAACCCTATAACGTAACCCCTGGGTCACGGATGTGGTCAACTGTACTTGTCCTGTATTAATGATGCCACAGGATTATCCCTGACAAATTCAGCTCAATCGGAAGCTTGGTTTGTAGATATTGACCTTTGAACCTACTTTGACCTTTGGGGGCGAGACTATCATAGACCTTCTCTAACTATAAATGTTACATCAACGGTATTAATGACGGGCTGTATCTGTCCTCTTTGAGGCTCAGATAATCCATTTGGTCTTATTTTTATATCATTTTTTTGGCAAAATGACCTTTTGGACCCCCTTAAATTACCTTTTGATCCCGTATAAAAAAAAACCTCGTGTACACAACCAAAAATGCATTTTCCATGCAAATAAAAAATTCTACTTATGCTTGAGTCTTGGAGAATAAAAATTCTTGAATTATTTCCTTAAAACCGAAATGACCTTAAATGACCCTTGACCGCCAAATCAAATAACCTTGCATACACCAGGTTAACATGAATGCAATCTGTAATTTAATCACTGTAGCTATGTTTGAAGTTTTTGAGATAAAAAATTTTGAATTTTGGAATATTTTTGGTTTTTGACGGAAGTGACCCCTTAATGACCTTGGATCCTGAAATTGTGGACAATCCAAAGACCCTGTCTAGTACAAAATGCATGTGCTCTAATGAAGTCACTCTGCTACGGAATTTGTAAGGACAAGCGATTTTTTGAATAATTTTTCCAATTTTTGGCTTTCACCAGACCGGAAATGACCCCAACTAATGACCTTGACTCCTTATCCCTGAACACCCTATATGCAGCAAGGGTCAGTGGTTCATCTGAACCAGTTTGGTTGTATCGGCGTAATCCTGTGAAGAAGATAATTTGACATTAAATTACATATTTTAAGCCGTGGCCAGGTCAAAAGGTCAGACAGGGGTCATTGTCATATGACATAAATGGACGGTTCCAGCGGTCATTTGATTAAGTCTAGTCAGAATACTTCAAACCATGACGGAACTAGAGCAGTTTAAGTGTTGATGAAGAAGAAAGAACGCAATCAGAACACAAGGCCCCTGCGGGGCCGCCTTGTAACAAACTAAACAAACAATATATCTAAGAACTAAACAAACACTTAAACGGAATACGGGATACGTGAATTTGACCAGAAGGAGAGACTCTTCACCTGTCTTGCTGAGGTAATTGTATAATATGTCATAATGAGGGAGCAGAGATTGGAGAGGTAGAGGTGAAGAAAATGTAAGGAATAGAGATAGAATGGGCGTGAGGTGAGAGAAATAAGGACTTGGGGTGAGATTTAAAAAGAATTGTACTGACTGCTTGATGAAAAGTTTTTTCAATTGAGCTTTAAAGTATTTTTGTTTGTATTTGTTGTGAATGTATTCTGTAAGATCATTCCAAATTTTTGCGCCGTGATCTGAATAAAGTTTGTTTTTCAGAGGAAGATTTTGGGAGGGAAGATGAAGTTTATCGGCTTGTCTGGGTTGGTATAGCTGTGGATTTGTCTGTCTGTTGTGTAAAGTAATTGCTGAAGATCGGAGGTAAATGATTGTTGTTGATAGTCAAACATGAAGGGCGCTGTGTGAAGTTGGTTGAGGTGCTCTAATTAAGTGTTTTCAGTGAGTGAATAATGGCAAAGTGTTGAGTTCTGGGGACGTGAGTTTGTGTGACGTTTGTGATAGTGCGAATGGGACCATTTCTGTGTGAGAGTTTTTAGTTTGGTGAGTCGTGAATGATAGTTGGAGGCCCAGATGATGTTATTACCAGTTTAGCTAAGGTTATGGGGAGAACTAGGGGTTGTTATAGTGATTTTAAAGTGTAGTCTGGAAGGTGGTTGTTTAACTCTGTCGATTGTACCAATTGCGTGAGACGCTCTTTGGTTAGTGACAGAGTGATTGTGTTCATGCATGTTAGCTGTCGTTGATTGTGATGCCAAAGAGAAGAAATTGGTGGTGTGTACCTGGGAGATTGTTTGGTTATCTATTGTTAATATTTGTTGTGATTGTGTGTGTTGTAGAGAAAAGCATTGTAGTTAGTTTTAAAACATTGAGCGAAAGTTTGTTAGCCCGAAATTAAACCAGTCAGTGATTTTAGGAGTTCACATGTCATGTTGTTAATTAAAAAGTGCATTAATGTGGGGTGCTGAACAACGGAAAATGTTTGTGTCATCTGGAAATAAGATTAGTTTTAGTGTGTTACGAGATGTGATGATTGTCATTCAGGTAAATGATGAAAAGTAGGGGTTCCAAGGATTGAGCCTTGGGGACGCACAACTGGATAGGTTTGATGGATGATACGGTTGGATGGAGTGTACGTAGGACTGATTGCTGAGCGGTTAGTTAGGTAACTACTGGAACCACGCCAAGGGCTACTTCCACGGACACCGATGATGAGCTTGTGAAGAAGGGGAGAAGAAAGAATGTTGTGGTTCAATGGCGTTCGAAAGCATTGTGAGAGATCCAAGAATACCACCATGGTGTCACGGTGTGGGTTTATTTTTTAGTGCAAGATTGAGGTTGGTTGTTACGTTCAAGGAGTGCATGTAAGTCGATGCGTTTGGGACGTATTTGGGAAACCGTATTGGGTTCATCGGAGAAGGAATGTGGCTTGTTGAAGAATGTAGACAGACGTGTGTACATGCTTTTTCAAGTAGTTTTGAAAAGATGGAAAGAAAACAGAGATGGGCCTGAATTTGCACTTGTTAGTGGTATCTGTTGTTTTTGTAAATAGGGAACGACGTGGCTCGGTGATTTGAGGGTGATCTGGGAAGGTTCCGGTGAGAAGTGATTGGTTAAATATGTGCATCAGAGGCGAAATGATGGTATCATATGTGATTTGTTAGCAATCCCAGGATCTATCTTGTCGGTACCCGCCAATTTTACAGGTTTTTTAACCAAGTGGCGAAGTTATTTTGCGATGTCATCAACAGTAACTGGATTCAGGACCATTGAGGTGAATGTTTTGGAAGGTGTTTGTTAAAGGTTATGGAGGTATTGGAAGGTGGTATTTTGTTCGCTAAGTTTTTGCCCAGGTTAGGGAAGTGATCGTTGAATGCGTGGCTATTCAAGCGGGTCAGTTATCAGCTTATTATTATGATGGTGAGTTGTGAAAAGTCGGGATTTGTTTAGTGGATACCTTCCTACCTGGAATGTTGTTGAGGAATGTCAGGTTTTGGTGAGATCATTTTTTGAGCTTTGAATTTGTTCTGTGTTATGTTTTCTGGCAATACGAATAATGTGAGGTTAATTTGGTTTTTGGTATGCTTGTATTGTTGTTTGGTTGCTGGTGGGTTTGTGTTTCTTAAGGTATGTTTTATAGAGGCCGTTGCTTGTGTTGGATTGACTTGGAAATTGCCGTTGTCAACCAGGGCTGCTTATGGTTAAGATTTTAGGGTTCTTCTTTGTAAGGGGGAATGATTCGTTGTAATGTTTCGTATAAGTTGTAATGAAGTTGCTGTACGCTATGGTAGGGTCATTTTCTGTGAGTATTATTGTTCCATGATTCAGTTGTTGAGTCTACGGTTAAAGTCGGCGAATGTGGTGATCCATATAGTCATTTAGTGATTGTTGTTTTTGTGGCTTGTTATGCTTAAGTGATGTAGTTGTAATGCGGGAAAAATATTGGGAAGTGATCTGTAGTGTCAGAGTGACAAAGTATATCCCTGGTGTGGGTTCTGTGTCAGTGGAGTTGGTGATAATGTTATCAATGAGCGTGTGGCTGTGTATGCGTTAATTCCTTGTAGTCTGTTAATTGTAGGGGATATAGAGTTTGCAATGACTGTGTTACTAAAGTATAATGTGTGGCATGAGTGGAATAATGAGGATTGAGAAGATTGAACATTAAAGTCCACCGACATCTAGACATCACGGTTTAGTTTTATTTAGTTAGTGAGAAGTGCTCGAAAGATATTGTTAAAATTTTTGGATTGTGTGTTCATTGCAGTCTGTATAAAAATAACTACGACGTTATGTGTTGGGTCTATTGTTGGTGTTGTTGATGGTGGTGAGTTCGATGAAAAAGTGAGTCAAATTCTGGTTTCTGTGTTGATATGTCGATGAGTTCTGTATGAGAGGGTGATTTTTTACTGTAAAAGACAAAAATCCCCTTTTTTGCCCAGTGAGGGCTACTGGGAATGTACGTGTGTAAGCCATTAAAGCAGTGAGGGTGGTGACTTGGTTTTGTCAGTTAGCATGTTTCTGAAAAATGCTAAAGACAGAGAAAGAGTGGTGAGGTGGATCAAGGAGTTATTGATGCTTCATATGACCCCCTTTTGTGATATACGGCCAGTTGAAATGGAATTGGAAATGAGTCGTTGCTGATGGTTTTATTAGTGTGTTAAAGCTGTCGTCAGTGTGGTGATAGCGGGAAGTCAGAACCAGAGTGGTTTTTGTGGGGTGTGGGAAGGATGGGTTGGTCCCACATGTTTGAGTATGGATATGGGGTCTGTGAAAAGTAAACGGATTGTATTCTTGATGGAAAGGGAATAAGTTTGAATGATGTTCCATTTAGTGTTGTGATGAAAAAATTCATATAATGATGCGCGAAAGTCTTGTCCTGGAAGCTGGTGGTTATTAAAAATGGCAGTCGTATATAGCAGGGGCATGGCCATACTGAAAAGAATATAAAATTCCAAAGGAGGAAAGGGAGACAAAATATAGCGAGGGGGTATAAGGGGAGGCGGAGCGAGAGGAGAATGAGAGAGAGAATAAGAGAGAAGTGTGAAGAAGTGAGGGAGGGAACTGAGAAATTGGTTGGATGAGGTAGTAGTAGAAGAGAAATGAGGGGAAGAAAAGCGGTAGGGTAGATTAAAAGTGAAACATACCGGGTAGACACCGAGTGCGTGACAAGTTCAGACAAGACGGAAAGCAAATAAAATAAGGACATCAACAGAGGAAAAAACAAACAAGGGGCTAAGAAAAACAAAATTGCTCCTATTTTAAACCAAAAAATTAAGTAACAGGAGAAAAACAAAAAAAAGATGTGAAAAAAAAAAAAACAAAAAAAAAATAAACATAATGACAAAAAATTGCAGAGGGTTGAGAGTATGACATTCAAGTAGGGTGTTTTGTTGTGAGATCAAAATTGTTACAAAAAAAAAGACAAAAAACTATTGGTTTACAACTCTCATAACTTAGTGGGCCTTCCAAATTGTCCTTTCATTTTGCACTAGTTATTGACGCCAAACATTCTCGTAAGTTACCACTGACATGAACTGCACATACGTTAGAACTAAGGAATACAGCGACATTAGGTATGGATTGGTAAGTCAAGGTGAAGTAGTAAATGTCACATTTTAAAATTCGTGATGGACCCCCTTTGCAAATGGCCTATTCTCTCAAATTTCTCTGACCTAGTACACAACCACCCGATATGGAGTGTCTAGTCAGAGCACCTCGGACTATCGTCTGACATGCCCGAAATTTCAGTATGACTCCGTTGTACTAGATAGCACAGTTCTGTAATATTCTGGATCTGGATCATTTATACTCCAACAAAGCAGGTTCCTGCATCACGCTAGAGTTTAAATATTACGTTGTTGATTCTCGATATTTCGCCCAAAATCTAACATCCAGTTAAGCGAGATGCTTATTTACTTCAGCACCAAGCATTATGCTTGTGACGTCATCGTTATGGTGTGACGTCATCGGGGATCGCCTGAATAAGCCCTTTCGCAATTTCAGATTCAAGATCGTTCGTTCGTTCGTATCCACAAGTCATTGGTAATGGCTTGTGGTGGTGTCAGGATTTATTCAGCTAGTATGCTGATCCGAGGCCGCGTGTATCCATGATACGGACGCTCCTAACATGGCCCGCTATTTGAGGCTGGGCGGATTCCCACCCTACTCTTATTCGACACTGACTGCGATGTACATGTACAGTTGTGACTCTCTGTACACGGGACCGACGGCTTAACGTCCCCTCCGAAGGACGGGATGCTTTCATGATCCATTTGCCCAATTCCAAGTGAACCATGGAGGAGAGCGGTATTCTGTATTTAATCAATAGCTGGTATACAGATCAAGTCCAGAATTTATAGTACCCGAATAAAATCCCAGCAAGTGCCACGACCCCACCGGGATTCGAACCCGGGAATTTTTGATGGTAAATATGCGCCAGAGGCAAGCACCCTAACCGCTAGGCCACGCTCTCCCACGATTCAAGATGCATTGTAGTTAATATCCGACGATCTTTTGGAGATAAACAAAACACGGCTACTGTACAATTTCAATGTGGTGAACTTATTTACTATAAACACAACAAGCACGGCGTATTTTAGTGGCACTTACAGTTGTTTCGCTGCTCCATAGTCAATTGTTGATCTAAATTGTAAGTCATGCTGTTGCTTCAGTGACCCAGCCAATCATTTACCCGGTTTGATCCGGAGAATATTGCTCAATTGAAAAACGCCTAATGACAGTATGCAGGGGTGTCTCCCGGGGTAGTCCGAATAGGTACCCATATACTCGTATAATATAAGGGTACCACCCACTGCCATAGAAGTTTGATGTCAATGAAATTATTCAAAACTTGCATGACTTGTGACCCCCAGCTGGCAACTGCACTGAACTATTGGGAACTATTGGGCTCACTGAGCTGGGCTGTGTTTTGCCGAAGATCTTTTAAGTTTGGCCTGCATGAGTGAACAGGAAACACAATGAACAAGGATTTGTCAACACAATGGTGACATTTCTTTCTTTGGCATGGTCGTGAACATAGCACAATAACTAACCTCCACACAGGCCAAGGTTAAGAACCAGTGTCCTTTTAACTTGCACCCAATAAGGGTGTTAAGAGGAATTTAATAGATTTTACCACCGGGGGGGTAGGACACGACCTGCACGATTTAGGTTCCCCCTTTTTTTGGGGGGATTTCCAACGGTATTTGTGGGACCTGCTACGGCATTTACTATGGTATCCCTGTGTCCCGGTTTCATTACAAAATCTCCTCTTAAACCCTAGTTCAATACATCTTAGTAATATCATGATAAATAGGATAAATTAATGACTTCAAAATCCGTCGGGATTTAGTGGATTAACCCCGCTGCAAAATAGTGGTAATTCCAATAACGGTAATTTTAATTTAATATTCTTGAACCAGGCCTAGACTTTAGGCAAGTCTGAATGTAACCCGTCCGATACGCGTAATGGCGCCCATCACTAACCGTTAATTCTTTGAAAGGACTAGCAATCGAGTCGCGCCGGATGTTGATGCGATTTGATTGAGGCTGTTTGCTGTTAGGTTGGCATGTCCCTACCCCTCGGATTTTACCAGGAATTAATGAACTAGCAACACCTCAAAAAACTACTCAAGTTGAAATAGAGCTGAATGTCGCCACCAACGGGTCAGGGTGTCTGCTTGTTCCAGGGGGTAGGGACACGACCTTCCTCGATTTGGGCACTGTGGATTTTTCCAAACGGTAATTTTGGGAACTGCTATGTGGCTTTACTATGGCAGTCTCGGTTCCAGTGGCATTAAAAAAATCATCTCTTTAACCTTTGTTCAAAAGATCTCAGTAATATCATGATAAATTAAGACAATTTTGACTTCAAAATCCGTCGGGGTTATGGATTAACCCCGCTGCAAAATAGTGGTAATTTCCAATAACGGTCATTAGATTTAAATATTCGTGACCAGGCAGGCCTAGTCTTTAGTCAGTCTTTGTGTAACCGTTCGATATGTGCGTAATAAGAGCGCCCTCCTACCTTAAGTCTTTGAATCCTGTACGGATGCTCCTAACATGGCCGCTATTTGAGGCTGGGGAGGATTCCACCCTATCGTATCGACACTGACTGCGAGTTAAATGTACAGTTGTTAATCTCTGTACACGGGACCGACGCCTTACGTCCCTCGAAGGACGGAGCTTTTCATGATCCATTTGCCCAGTTCCAAGTGAAACCATGGAGGAGATCGGATTCGTTTAATCAAATAAGCTGGTATACAATCAATCCAGAATTATAGTACCCGAATAAAATCCCAGCAAGTGCCACGCACCCCACCGGGGATTCGACCCGGGAGGGAATTTTGATGGGAAATATCGCGCCAGAGGCAAGCACCCTAACCGCTGGACCACGCTCTCCCACGATTCAAGATGCATTGTAGGTAATATCCGACGATCTTTTAGGAGATAAAAAAAAACACGGCTACTGTACAATTTCAAGTGGTGAAACTTATTTACTATATAAAAAATCACAACAGCACGGCGTATTTTTGTGGCACTTACAGTTGTTTCGATGCTCCAAGTCAATTGGTGATCTAATTGTAAGTCATGCGGTGCTTCAGTGACCAGCCCAATCATTTACCGGTTTTTTGATCTGGAGAAGATTGCTCAATTGAAAAACGCCTAATGACAGTATCAGGGTTGTCTACCGGGTGGTAGTCCGAATAGGTGACCCATATAATAGTATAATATAAAGGGTACCGCCCACTGCCATAGAAGTTTGATGTCAATGAATTATTCAAAACCTTGCATGACTTGTGACCCCCACGCTGGCAACTGCACTTGAAACTATTGGGACTTTGGGATCCATGAAAGCTGGGCGTGTTTTGCCAAGATCTTTAGTTTGGCATGCATGAGTGAACAGGAAACACAATGACAAGGATTTGTCAACACAATGGTGGTATTTCTTTGGCTGGTCAGTGAACAGAGCACCATAATAACCTCCACACAGCAAGGTTAACTGGCTTTAAATTGCACCCAATCGGGTGTTCAGGGGAATTTAATAATTTTACAACCGGGTGGGGTAGGACACGACCTGCACGATTTGGGCTTTGGGGATCCAACGGTCATTTGGGAAAACGTACGTGCATTACGATTTAGCTGTTGTGTCTCGGGTTCATTACAAATCTCTCTTAACCCTAGTTAAACATCTTAGTACTTCATTATCACTAAGGGTACATTATCGACTTCAAATCCGTCGGGTTAGTTGATTAACCCCCGTTGCAAACTAGTGTAATTCCAATAACGGTAATTTAGACTTTACATCTTCGTGCCCAGCCTAGACTTCAGGCAAATCTGAGTGTAACCGTTCGATAAGCGTAATAGCGCTCCTACCGTTACGTCTTGAGGACTAGCTCGAGTCGCCGCCGGATTGATGGCCCGATTTGAATTGAGGCTGTTGATGTTAGGCTCGCGCCATGCTAATCCCCCTTTGTCGTTTTTTTACATGTCTGATATTGTCATTCTCCAGTCGATTTACGTAGCACTATCCCACTACAAATGTAAAATATTACTGATCTCTAAGTTGAATATCTATGCAGTGAGATTGTGCGGTTCTTCTTCCTTCTAGATTCGGTCAGTGGGTTTCTTTGCTGTGTTCAAGGGGCCGGTAGGACCTAGGCTCCTTCTCGATTGGTGCATGGGGATGTCGCAAACGGTTATACGTTGGGGAACTCCGGAATTCATACGGTCTTATTGTGCATTTTTACTATGGCTTACCTTCCAGTTTAGTCTCTGTTTTGATATCATCTATGTTGGGCATTAACTAAAATTCAGTCGAGTCAATCGTTGTTCGCATTAAAGATGATCAGCTTATATATTCATGAATATACGATTCAAATGAGTGTATTGATCTTCAAACATCGTCGCGGTGTTGTAGTTGGACTGATATTCCTTCTTTTTGCTGCCAACTAGTGTACTTGACCTAAAACGGTCTTTAAGTAATTTAAATATTTTGCTTACTTGGCATTCAGTTCTGTTCTAGGTATGGTCTTTGTGCCTTGGGGGTAACTTGTTCGAGGAATTATTTTTCGGCGGTTTATTATGGACTGGCTCTTCCTCTCCTTACCGTTAAGTCATGAAACAGAACTAGCACCGGAAGGCTAGATTTTCTGTGCAGTCCCAGTTGGTTAGTGTTAATTTGCTGTTGCTGTTTGTTCTTGGTGGCGTTTTTTTATGTTATCTTTATTTTATTACACTCTGCCTTGGTGTATTTTTGTATGTTCGTCTTTCTCATTTGTATAAGGAGGCATTTGTTTTATCCTTAAGGTTCTCTCATATATTCAGGCACTTTTTTTTTAATTGCTCTTCGGCGATTTATAACTCCACGATACTCTCTATACCACGTATCGTTGTCTCGGTTTTCAGGCACGGTAGTAGTTACGATTTGGAGAGAGTTGTGCCCTTTGCTATGCGATTATGTTCTAGTCCCGACGCTCACCGACGCGCATTTGAGCTTTCGTAGTTGTGTCACTCGTCCGTTGCGCAGGACGCGGTGAATGTCATCAGTCACTAAAGTCATAATGTTTACGTCTAGATTTCAGTGAAGTCTGAAAGGGACTGAGGATGTGCAACTTCGAATGTCTAAATTTTGCTGACGCCAATGTTCAATGGCGGCGCCCCGTGGTGTCCCCAAGTTGAGTCACAGTCAGAGGCCTCCGGACTATATGAAACAAAATTCTGTGCACAGTACAAACCCTCTGCGAAAAAGTTGCAAACACGCTATTAACATGTTTATATACCTTATTACATAGATCCTGTCATCGGATTGGTAGTTAAAAAGTGGAGGCATAAAATTCATAGCTTCAAGATTGAACCAAAAATGAAACTATTCCCTTGGGAGAGCGGGCATCTCATTTCTTCATGACATATACCCTGGACAAATCTTCCCAACATAGAGGACTGCTGTACGGACTATATATCCATCAGTTATATGAGTGTACATATTGAAGCTGCATGGTGTAAGAGAGGAATTAAGCAGACCGTTATTTGTTACTCGATGTGGGGAGTCTGTGCTGTAGTGTATAAAAGGTCTGATACAACCGGGATACAACAAGAGCAAGGAATGGCTGAATCGCGCATTCAAGTAGGCCTATTCATGCTTTGAGCGTTGTTGTATTACTGCTCGTACTTGAAAACTATCCCCTCTGATGTTGTTGAAAAGCGATCTGTCATAGCGCCATCGCCGGCTCGTCGCGCTTGGCGTTTTGGGAAATTTATTATAAAATGGCTGCGCCCACGGCATCGGCACTCAGGTTGAAGGGTCCGTGGCAAACGATTTTCGACCGTTGTAAGCACCGGATCAAGATTTCTGCTAAATCAAGAGACACCATTGTGTTATAGGTGATTGTAACAGAAATATAAGTTGAATTATCACATTTAGTCGTGGGGTGTGTGTGTTTTCATAGGTAGGGAAATGTTTGAAGCGGTTGATCGATTTGAAAAGTTGCTGAATTCGCATTCGGGCTGCAAGGGAAAATTGTACACATCTTGCCGACAAAAAAAGGCAAGAAGGCGATTACGCGATCCGTTTGGACTCCAACATCGCTTCCTCAATACAAGAAAAGGTGATTGCTAATTCTTGACAAGTTTTGGACCATAAGTTACACAAAATTGTTTTTAAACCATGCATGCAGCCATGACAACTGGCCTACAGCTCATGAGCCGACACATGATAGGACTGTGTTATGACAAAAAATATATATATTCGGTATTATAAAAAAATATGACTGCGTTTTATTCGGAGCATGGTTGAAACTTATAGGCCCTTGGTGATATCGAAACCATGACTATGCCCCTAGGCTTACCGCCCCAGGGCATAGTATGGTTTCGAGATCACCTTGGGCCTATGTTTCAACCATGACCCTCATGAGCAGTCAAATTTGTATAATATAGTTCTTAAAACCTAAAATTTGACATTAATTGTCCCGCTAGAACGAGGAGTCGGAACGGGGAAGTGATAAAAGATCGAGCAGCGTCTGTCCGTTTACTTTCCGTCCGTTCGTTCGTCTGTGATAAAAATTGTTAACCCACGTGATCGATTTATCGGAGTTCTGTAAGGGCAAACAAGATGGAACTTTGTGGAAAGAAGCGGGTTGATAAGTTCTCGGACCGATTCGAGTTTGGGGCGTAAAATATGCGAATTACAAGTATATAATTTGCATATGTATGAAAGATTTTCCTGCAAGGAATGTGTCCAAGTTTTCTAGAGTTCCGTAAGGCAGGAATATAAAGAGTTGTACCTTGGTTTGAAAGGAAGGGGCTGAAGAGTTCTCGACCCTGATGAGATCTGATTAGATTTTGGACGGTTTTTGGGCAAATTGATTATGCAAATGAGCTAATAATATGCAAAAAATCAGAGTATGATCTATTTATGACACTGACATTGGATACTCAAACTTCCTGCGCTGCATGAAAGCCTATCAGGGGCACATCTTTTTTGCAATTTGAAAGTATGTGATAAATATGCGGTTAGGTATGCAAAATGAGCTCATTAAATATGGTAAGGCTGTATCTCATGAAATTACGATACATCGGATAGCAAAGATTGCCTTCGCTACATGAGACTACAATGTCATAGGGGAGGGTGGGGTGTGGGGAGGGCGTGCGTTATTGCGGGGGTTTGGGAGGGGTGGTGTTGTGTGTAGCAGGGTTGAGAGGGGGGGGTGTTGTTGTTTGAGGAGGGCCCGGGTGGGGTGTTGGGGAGGGGGATAGGTTGTGTGCGGGGTGGTTGTGGGAGGGGGGTGGTGGTGTTGCGGGGTGTGTGGAGGAGGGTGGTGGGCGGGGTGTGTGTGGAGAAGGGGAGGCCGTGGTTTATGGGGTATTGGGGTGGGGGTGGGGTGTTGAGGTGTTAAGGAGGGGTGGGGTTGGGTTGAGAGTGTTGGGAGGGGGTGGGGGGAGTGGGGGGGTTGTTGCGGGGTGTGTGTTGGGTTTTGCTATGGATGTGGGGGATGGGGTGGGGTGTTGCTGCGGGGTGTTGTGGAGGGGGTTGGGGGGTAGTTTTTTTGGTGTTTTTTTGGTGTGTTTTTTTTTGGTGTTGTTTTTGTTTTTTTGTTTTTTTTTGTTAAGTGTTTTTGTTTAAGTTTTTGCCATTTATCGCATGTTAGTGATCGCGCATTCGGCAGGACATATTTCCGCATCGCGTAAATACGGTGAGCCTTGTTTGGTGTAGTTAGTTTTGTGGTGAGTATATGTCCTAGAGATTTGGTTTTTGGTGTCAGTCATGGCATATTCAATTTACGTAATATTAAAAATTGGATGAGGCGAAAGCGTTCTGGCGGTTGATACGGGCGACATAAGAGAACCGCTGTGAAACAACGATTAGGCAGGGCTCAGGAGCTAGAAAAAACCAGGGGGTGGTTGTAATAACTCCTCATATTTTAAATCTTCATTAGGGTTTCCAATGTTGATTAATAACAAATTGCAATAATATTTGGTGAACAAAAACCCCCCCAAACCTAAATACACAAATCTAGTTCAGGCGATCCCGATGACGGCACACCACTGACCAATCTCCGGCGATTCCCCATCATGCTTGTGTCTCTTTTCCCTTTGGGCTCTACCCGACGGTGCGATGTATCTATTAGTCCCGATTTGAGTAAATATTCACAGGTTTGGCTGGTATTTGCGTTAGGCCAAGGACTAGGGTTGACAACTCTCCTGTGACTGCGTTCTTGAGAGCTTGTGGCCGTCAGATGCGTCTCTCCTCTCTGGATGGACGGGGTGGTTTGAAAGCTTATGACAGAAAAGCACAATAATGGGTACCCTAACATTAGCAATTTTCATAATGTCCACCTATTTTTAATAAATTACTGAATTCCTAATTTACTGGTTAATATGTTTATAACCTGTATTATACATCTATTGAAGATAATTTGAATGGGTTCTCAAACATTTTGACAATTTTCATAAACATTACTTTCAGATTTCCGTCAATTTTGAGGAAAAATCTACATTTTCAAAAATGACGTTTCTAAAAATGTTCTCAAGCATTATTTTAAAGGAATTCCATTATGTGATTACATTATCATGTTAATTAATATTGTCCATGATTTACATAATTTTGGGGGAAAAAAAGTCATACCATTGGTATTCTAGAGGACGACAAACAGACAGTGCTAATGTTACTGTCATCCGTCATGTACGCCATGTAACAATAGTAAGATGATTTAGCCACTGGGGATAACTTCAATTAAGTTTTATCAGTTGCCGTTATTGTTTCATGTCAAGGGTCAATCACTTGGATAACTCTTAAAAACAAAAAATATGAAAAAATCATAGTAGCTAGCATAAATAAGAAATAACAATTTTTTTTTGCTATTGTACCTCCACACATTTGCAATAACAATAGCAATTTTCAAATCTATCTGGGAACAAACAGCCGCAGAACGAGATCGATCAAACATCTATCAATTTCCATCATGGCTGTTGGTCAGTCATTGTAACGGGCGTGACAAAATTGAATAAAGATGATGTTTACCTTTTTTTATAATCTGGACCTAAATCATTCCTGTCAATAATATCAACACGTACAAAGCACAGAAGGTTCAGTCTATGGGCCACGAAACCTGAGGTGGGTTGTAGAAAATAAATGTATTGTGCTTGTTGTATTCACGATAGATGATCATGCATGGATAAACCCCACTGTATAGATCGCTGTAGCACGATGTTGTCGCAGTGGGGTACATGCATGGCCAGGGCTCGCGATAGCTTGTTTAGCTTGTTTAGCATAGCAGATTGCTACACATTTTCTGCCCATTGCTATGCAATTTTAAGATGTGAACATGTTCCCCAACGTTTTCACTATCAATATGATCAAAGCAAGAGCTGTTTGAAAAAAAAATTCTCCCCACAAATAAAAATTCCCTAGCGCGAGTTGCTGCATGGCGCATTCCAATTTGATGTCGTATTAGCCTACAGCCTTACTATTATTTGACGGAAGTTGTTAAATCGTGACAGAATTTGGATGACGCGGCCCTGGCTAATTATTCTTCTGTTGATGGCCAATGGGCTAATGTTATGATATATTGTGAATCTTTGTTTTTTGTTTTTTTTTGTTTTGTTTAGAGATTACCAAATAGTTGTGATGGCAGTTTTTGCTATTTCCGTGGTGTACTATAGATAATTGGTGTTTAAAGGTAAAAGGGCGAGGAGTGCTAATATTACCATTCAGTTTTGCAATGTATCCGTCCTGACATGTCACATAGCAGTATTTGTTATGTTGTGTTTTACAGAATGGTATATATTACATTATTGATTTACCTGGTAACAAACTGTGCTATTGTAGTATTACAAGCCATAGTAGACCAATCTGCAATACTTTGTTCTAATTTTAAAAAATGTCTACACATTTCCTATTACTCAATGGTATTCTCAAACTTAATAGCGATCGTGGAAATAATTAAACGGAATAAGTTAATTTTTTCACCGTAAAATTGAAAGTAGGGGTGACTATGGAAAAGTTAAACTAGTTAACATTAACACATCAATAGATATTTTTTCCCCCCCCTGTGGTAGGTTTCTCGGTCCCATTATTGTGCTTTCTTGTTTATGCCTTCCCCTGATCCCACTTATCTGCGAGTGTAGTGGGTGGTAGTCATGGTAGGAAGGATCGACTGTGACGTAATATTGTGGCCCCTTCGGGCCTCGTAGGCTGTGGTTCGTCACTGGTGACCCGGTTGGTGTGGACACCCGCGGGCACTCCGCGGGACTTGAGTTAGGACAAGGTTTTCTCTGGCGACAGCGCTGGCCCAGGAACGTTTTCCAGACGCAAGGGCTTGTTATCGTTGATGTGCTTCTGGCGACCAGGGGTAGCAAAGGTCCGCAGAATTCCTGAATTCTTGTTCAGTAGTGGACTTGACACGAACACAATCAAAGAATTGCAGGTCGGCGGTTTCAATTTGTTACCGAGGAAACAAGCCCCAGGGGCGTTCCGAAAGGTTGATGAACTTTGAACCGCCTCTTAACTTGGCATGTTAACACCAGGATTGCATACGACGGCCAGCAGCCTGGGTGATTTGCAACCGACCCTACAGAGTTGACTTGGTGCCGTACGAGCCGATGGGCTCCACTAGTCTGGCCGTCAGTACGTCTAAAACTTTTTCCCATTGGCGTTGGCGTCAAGGACGTCGCGCCTCCAATTTGCACGTATTTATAGTTTTGGACCGTTTCGGTGCCGCTCATCTGCCCGGGTGTATTCTCCCAGTTGATCGTTATACCTGGCTTAAGGGAACCCCCCTCTGATTTTGCAGGAACATGTCGGTTGGTTATTCTGTGAGGGGAGGGACTACGACTATATTATACGGTGAGCACTAATTTACCTCTCCCGTACAAAGACCCTTAGTGAGATACGTTGGGTCTGCACGGTTTTTCAATCAGGCCAATGCGGCGAAAGTTGGCGGACGTGCAACGGTTCATTCCACCAGAGCTGTGGCAAGTTCTGCTACTTTTCACAGTGGCCTCCTCCTAGAACAGATCATCGCGCCGTCCTCGGTCGGCAGGATCATGTTTAGTTCGGGTGAGTCCACTTCCGGGATTACTCTAGTAGCTAATGGTGGTTTGTATGCATATATGTCCAGAGCTAAACTCTTCAGGAA
Source organism: Ophioderma brevispina (assembly GCA_023653785.1). Classification (NCBI taxonomy): domain Eukaryota; kingdom Metazoa; phylum Echinodermata; class Ophiuroidea; order Amphilepidida; family Ophiodermatidae; genus Ophioderma; species Ophioderma brevispina. The sequence goes on from JAMKCH010022092.1 coordinate 33,673, forward strand.
TCCACTAATTGAAGGTCCAGGAACAATATTTGGTTGGTAACATAATTCCCACTGACGCCGAAAATGCCGAAATGGCCACGCCCCTTTTTGGGTGGTCACGCCCCTTTTGAGCGAAGTACTACTGACTGTATCTACAGAACCGTTGGACCTAGGAGGTTGAGAGACCACTCAAAATGTGCGGAATGGCCACATTATGGGGGGTCAGTAATACATTTTTATATCCAAAAGTCAAAGGTTTTGAAGATAATTGTCAAAAACTGATTTCACCATATCGCGCACTATACAATCATGAATGAATTCATAAGGTTTTCATGCCAAAACAGGAAGGGAGTTCACCATAGACCTTGGATTTTGCTCTAACTCTCCTCAGGGATAATTGTTAGGGTAACTAAGGGTAGGTCACAAACAGAACATTCATATTCCTTTCCGTTCTCAAACAGCAGCCAGTAAAAAATTTTGTGACCTTGAGCAAAATTGGGCAATATACGGTATATAGGTGACAAACCGTGCATTTTTAAGTGCCGTTATAACAGTGTATTGCTCCAAAACTCAATCAGTTGTAGCTAGTTATGATGTTTGTATTGCACAGAACTATTGGCCATTTTGATTTCAACTGGGATATAATCAGCATTTTAATGTTACTCCTTTCGTTTTCATTGGGAGGGGTCAAAAATGGCCCCATTGTGGAAATATATTTTTATCCATTTTATAGGGACCTATTAGCAGAGTTAAATGCTGTTGAAGGGTCTTTAAATGATCTAAAAAGCACTAACTGCATGCCTTTGACCATGAAACCGGCAAAATATCAAAGATTTCCACGCCCAAAAATAGTTGCTCCACCCCCCCACCCCCCAGTGGTCCGCATGAAAAAGTCGCTAAAATACGGCAAACTGAAGGACTGACACGAAGAGACATGTAGTAGGGATAGAGAGTTAGAGAGTTTATTGCATCTTAAAGAGCACTCTTAAAAGCTATCAGAATTATTGAAATTGTTTTTGTATTAGAGTTCTTCACATTTAACAATGCGGACGTAGTGCGTACTGCGTTGACCAGACTGGACTCGCGGGGGGGGGGGGGGGGGGGTGGGGGGGGGTGTGATTAATGGGGGTGGGGGTCCTAGGGGCGGATCTCTCGTACGGTCCTGGGTTTAGCCATTTTAGAAGCTTAAAAAATTAGTGTTAAGAAAAAAATTACCCGTTTACTTCTTTTCCGTCTTCCCCTCCTCTTCTCTTCTAACATTTTTTTCTATTCTATCCTTTGACAATTATCTCACATATTTCTCTGTCTCTCTCTTTCCCCTATCTCTTCTTCCCTCATTTTTTCTTTTCTCTCTTTTTTCTCTCCTTTTTTCTACATGTCCATTTTTGGCTCCCCTTATCGATTATGGTGTGTGTGTGGTGCTGGGGTGGGGGGAAGCTTGCACACTGCCCCTCCTCCATGGCTACGCCAATGGTGCGGCATAAAAAATTGGGTATTTTAGCGACATTTGCATTTGAGTCGCAAAAGGGGGCCCCAAACTTTTAGGGGTCATGAAATATTTTTAGTATGCTTCATGGGAACTGAATGTAGTTAGTGTATTAGATTTATTAAAGATCCCTCAGAAGCTTTTACCCTTGCCATTAGGCCCCATACAGGGGAGTTCTCAATAGGCGGCCCGCGGGGACAATCCGGCCCCGCAACCGTTGATTTTTGGCCCTTAACTTGCTCATAAAATATAAAGGGAAACGTAACAAATTCAGGTGTATTGGCCCTACGTAGGGAACTTTGCAGACGTGTTTGGCAATTAATGATCGGGCCCTTCAGCTAATATAATTGCGAACCCTGCCCCTACAAAATGTAAAAAGACACGTTAAGAAGTCGTTATTTCCAACACGCGGCATGCTGCTAAGTTCAGGTATTTTGTGATCTTTTACATGCATACCAGGGGGATCTTCAATTTTGCCTGTTTCATGTCACATGCATTGTTGCAGTTAGTGCTTTTAGATCAGTTAAAGACCCTTCAGCGGCATTTATCTTTGTTGATGAAGGACTTTAACTTAACATTAACTTAAGTCCTATAAAATGGAAAACATTACATATTTTACTTCGATGGGCCACATTGTTTTGACACCCCCCCCCCCATATGAAAACGAAAGGAGTAGTAAGTAACATTAAAATGCTGATTATATCCCAGTTTAATCCAAATGGTCATAATTCTGTGCAAACAACGTATAAATGATTGAGTTGTGGAGTAAATACACTGTTATAACAGCCACTTAAAAATGAACGGTTTTAACCTAATATTACCCAATTGTGCTCTAGTCACTCCAAAATTTGACGGCTGCCAATTTGAGAAGGAAGGAATAGAGTTTAGTTTTCTTTTTGTGAAGTACCCTTAGCTACCCCAAAAATTATCCCTGAGGAGAGTTAGAGCAAAATCCAAGGTGGGGTATGAGTGAAAGTCCTTCTGTTTTGGCATGAAAACCTTATGAAGTCATTCATAATGTATAGTGCCGCGATATGGTTGTGTGAAATCAGTTTTTGACAATATGAAAAGCGTGGACTTTTGGATATAAAAATAGATACTGGACCCCCCTTAATGTGCATCCGCACTTTGAGTGGTCTCTCAACATCCTAGGTCCAACGGTTCTGTAGATAACAGTCCGTAGTACTGCGCTCAAAAAGGGCGTGACCCCCCAAAAGAGGGCGTGGGCCATTTCGGAATTTTCGGCGTCAGTGGGAATAATGTTACCAACCCACTATTGTCCGGGGCCTTCAATTAGTAGATTCTTGAAGGTTTAGCTCTGGACATATAGTGCATACAAAACCACCATGAGCTACTAGAGTAGATGTTAAACCGGAAATCTCTTTAGTGGACTGGGTGTGCAAGGCGGGGCCTACTTGGTCCTGGCCTTTAAGTAGCCATCGCCAGGGCTTGAAAAAGTGGGGAGAAGCTCCTTCCCAGGAAAGTGGCCATTTGGAGGGAAAACTTGGCCCTTTGAAGGGAAATTTACACATACGATATAGCGGAAAATCTGTGAGAAAGGGACTATCTTCCCGGGAATTTACATTTTTCAAAGCCTGGCCATCGCACCCTTTATCAGGGCGATGCTTACTCCAGTGACCCTTTTGGTAGGGTAGCCTTCGGGTTCGTTTCTTCCTTTGGTTTCTATTAGAATAGGTTAGTCTCTTTTTCGGGCGACAAACTACCTTGGCCTGTGGTCTGGTAGTCTGGAAAAAGGGATTTTAAATGTTGATGCAATTTGTTATTTATAGACTTAGAAACCCTAGAGATTTCCAAATATGAGGGCGTTTGGTTATGTTTCTTAAACTCCCATTATTTGGAAAATCTCCTTTTTAGAAGGGTGATCCCTTCCCACCCAGCACCACTGGTTGTGCCCAAAGAGTTGAGCCTATGGGGTTGCGGGAAAGAGAGATGGAGCATGATGGGTGGGATAGCCTGGGTGACGTAAGTGGTGTTGACGTCATAGGGCGGATAGACCTGCGCTGGAATAAGCCCTTTCGAATTCAGATTCAAGATGCATTGTGGGTATTATCCGACGATCTTTTGGAGATAAACAAAAAACCGCGGTACTGTACAATTTCAATGTGGTGAACTTTGACGTTTTCAAAATATAATTAAAAAGCGGGCTCTAAACAGGTTTGCCTTTGTCATGTTGTAATGTCATATTTAATAACTGCATGAAGGAATTGAGACCTTGTTCATAAAACCGAAGTTAGAGACATTTTTGTGAAAACGGCAAAGTTCAACACATTGAAATTGTACAGTAGACGCGTTTTGTTTATCTCCAAAAGATCGTCAGATATTACCCACAATGCATCTTGAATCTGAAATTGCAAAAGGGCTTATAGAAATTTGTGACCTCCTATTTAGGTTTTTATATAGGCGTTACTGCAAGCCATATAAAGCCACAAAACTATAACATTCTGTGTGGGTGTATTACTGAGACCACAAAATGCCACATGGTTTTTTTGTAGCTGGCAGTAAAGAAGATATATTTAAAAAGTTGTATCTATAAGACTGATTTACTGTAAGCTACAAAAAGCTACAGCAAAAAAAGTCGGCAATCGACGTATTATCTAAATTACATGTAGATAATATTGATATGCCCAAGGGCTACAAAAAGCCACAGGGTACTTTCTAGACTAATTTACTGTAAGCCACAAAATACCTCATTCTTTTTAAAGATACAACTTACTGTGGTCTACAATAAGCTACAAAGTTGCAGGGTGTGGCTTTTTGAAGCTTACAGGAGGGTTAGGGCTAATCTTGGGGGTCATCTTGTGCACCAAAGATGATGCAATTTGTTATTATTGACATTGGAAAAAGGAGATTTCCAAATAACGGGAGTTTAGAAAACAATACTGTTTTCAAACATTCAAATCTAATTTGCAAAAAACTGACATTGTCGATGTAGGTTCAAAAGAAGATATTTTAACATTTTCATATGTGGAGGTTGTCAAAGCTAGGTCACAGACCAAGGTCAAGAGTCATCTGAGGTCATGTTCCAGACTGACATCTTGCCAGGGGGAAGGCAAGTTTACTTGCTGTAGTTTTGTAGTGATTTTGGAAAAAATTATGCAGAAACCACTATGTATGTGTGTGTATGTTTTAATATGTTGCTTAACACTAAAGTATTTTCCTGCTTTAACCAATAGCACCAATTTTTCAGAGCAAAATCTTTGACAAGTACCTTTGTCAACCACTTTTGTTCACAGAAATCTGCAGAATGAGTGATGACAAACCGCTCCACATTTGCACACCACTACTAGAGAGTGTGCCATTGTCTAAGAAAACAGGTCTGCAAGTCTTCATCAAGTGTGAAAATCTCCAACCATCAGGTCTGTATATTTCTATGGTAGAAAAATGTGCAAGTTATATTGTTACATTTTCATAAGTCCATTAATTGTTGTTACATTGTGCACCCAGAAGGACATTTGCCTGGGCAGTCCCATTCCTCCCATATTTTGCTACTCACATGCACATTCGTAGGAATTGAAAACATCCCTCTTCTTTTTTGTGTTTTTAGTTTAAACAAGTCATCCCTTTGATGTACAAAATAATGATTTTGTTTTGCATATAGACCCTTATTTTCTTATGAATCACTATTTTAATTTACCACCCTTTCCTTTCAAACATGACACAGTTAATAGCTGTTAGTACAGTCGGTAAATACACACAGTATTTTAAACAATCAGTAAAAAAACCAGTGCATGTGTATGAGAAATGTTGTGTTAACTTTGGCATCTGATAGAAATGAAAGCTGTGTTATATTATTTTGTTGTTGAGAACCCATAGCGAAAATCATACAATCCTTGAAGAAAATCCCCCCCCCCCGGGGGCTTGGGGTAGAGAATAGGCCCGATCTATTCCCTGCATGTCATAAGAGGTACTAAAAGGGATTCCCCCAGCGAGCTCAGGGTTACGAATTGTATTCGCTCATGTCATAAGAGGCGACTAAAAGGGACCCCTGTTGGCTCGGGCTTAAGAATTAGCTCAATTTACTCCCTGCTTGTTGTAGAGGCAACTAAAAGGGATAACCCATCTTATGTTTCAACAAGATGTGTTTGTAAAACTTGTAATATTTCCTACGTATAAGAGTGGGGTCAATGCAATAAGTATAATGTCTTACTAGGCGGTCCCCGGGTTTCACGATCACCTGGCTTTTTTAAAGCACTACTTGTTTGAGAACCATTTTTCACGATTACCCGGCTTGTGGAGCGCGTATGCACTACCAATCAAAACTTGATCTGGCCTGGCCCAAGCTACACCCTCCCACCAAGTTTGGTGACCGTACGACGGACCCCCAGCCGCCGAGAAAAAGGGGCGGACAGACAGACGGATACATGTGTATCGCAAGCCATAAAGGTCATAACATATTGCCGCAATGCGTTGTGAGAAAGTAGCAACACATTGCCAAAATGTCACAATGCATTGCAGTGTCAGCCAATTAGAATAATGAATTTCTGTAACGTATTTAAAAAAAATAGACTCACAATGCGTTGCAAGCTATCACAGCCCATTGCAAGCTTCGCAACGCGTTGCGAAGGTCCACAAGCCATAAGGGTCATAACGTATTACCGCAACGCGTTGTGAGAAAGTCACATTGCTTTGCTGAAATGTCACGCGTTCTGGTGTCAACCAATCAGAATGCTAAATTTCTGTGACATATTTCAAAAAATAGACCCACAATGCATTGCGAAGTACCAGGCAAAGCCTTCACAACACGTTGTGAACTTCACAATGCGTGAAGGCCATAAAGGTTGCAACGCATTGTGAAGGTTGCAACGCGTTGTGACTTTCTCACAATGCGTTGCAACAATACGTTATGACCCTTATGGCTTGTGGACCTTCACAACGCATTGTGAAGTTCCCAACATATTGTGAAGGCTTGCAACATTGTTAAGGCTTGGAAGTCCCTGACCTCCTTGAGTTGGGTACCATCTGTAGTGCAGATAGGTTGATGATTATCTTCCTCATTGTTGGTCATATATTCTGTCTTCTTGCCATTTAGATGCAGGCCGACTTTTTCTGCAGCATTCTCAAGTGATGTTAGTAGATCTTATTCACATATCAGATCGACTGTTAGAACTAGCTCATCTGCATAGTCAAGGTCTGTGAGGTGCTGACTTTGGTGACGTCTAGAACGCTTGGGTTTGTTGGTGAGTCCCTTGTCAGCTTTGTCGTTCATAATGTCGAGACTCTGTCTGAGGATGTAATCAATAACGGTTACAAAGAGATAGTGAGTAAGAGTATCGCCATAGAGGATTCCAGTAGTTGGTAGGAACTCCTTTGTGGACCCGTCCATGGTCTGCACAAACAAGATGGGTTATCATACATGATGGCAATTACTTTAACAGTTTTGTCTGGGACACCATAGTTGGTAAGAATATGCAGCATCTTTGTTGACACTGTCAAAATCCTTGGACAAGTCTACAAGCACAATTGAAGCTTTTCTCTTGGAAATTCTCAACTCTTCTATGATCCTTCTGAGGGCAAGTATCTGAGGTAGTGCGAAAAACCATTCTGGTTCCGTCTGAGAAGGGGATCTATGTGAGGAGTGATTCTGTTGAACAGCATTGAGTTGTAGTTCTTAGAGGCCAGTGATGACAGTGTGATTCCTCTGTAATTTGGGGGTTGTTGGAGATCGCCTTTCTTTGGTAGAGGAGTGATGAATGATGTTGATAAGGCATCTGGTTTGTTTCCCATGTAGGTATTACAAAATTCTAGCAGTTGCTCATGGAATAGTGGACTCTTCCAGATTACTGCAGGAATGTTGTCGGGACAAGGCGTCTTGGTGTTGTTCAGTTTCTTCAGGCAGATCAGAAGCTCCTCTATTGTGAAAAGGTCCAGTCTGGATGGGAAGGGTGTGTGCTATCTTGTAGTTGATGGTACATCAAGGTTAGTGTAATTCTGAACTGGCTTGCCAAGTAGAGAACTAAAGTGCTGAAACCATGTGTCGAGGCACTCTTCAGTTATTTCACCTTTGATTCTTATAGGTGGGGTATCCTTCAGGATGCGATAATTACATTTGACAAGGTTGGCACATGACTTTGAGAGCCTTTGGTGACAAAAGAAACTCCACACCTCCTAGCTGCATTTGTCTTAATCTTCCAGGCAGAGGCTGTAATAAGTGCATAGCCATGAATATTCTCCTGTAGTAGAGGTTCGCTGTGCACAATGCAGTGTTCTTGTATGCAATATCATACAGATGTGTTTCATGTGGTATGCACTTTTGGTTAAAATGCAGGGGCGGATCCAGGATTTGAAAAATGTCAAAATTACCGGGGGGCTGAAGGCTAAAATTTGTCAAAAATGGGCGGACTTTCCAAGACTTTGCAGAATTACCGGGAGGCGTGCGCCGCCTCCGCCCCCTCCCTAGATCCGCGCCTGAAATGTGTAGCTTTTTAGTGCAGTGAATGGTTCATATTTGGTATGATTATACATTGGGACAAGGGAATTTATGTGGGAGTCATAGAGGAGGAGGTCAAAGATCATTCAGGGGTCACTTAGGGTCATTATATATTGTGCATGTGGTATACACTTTTGGTTAAAATGTCCAGCTTTTAGTGCAGTGATGAATCAAGTTCATACTTGTAACTCCCATATTGAGACAAGGGGTCTTATGTGGGGTCACAGGTGAGGTCAAAGGTCATTCAGGAGGTCACTTAGGGTCATTATACCTTGTACATGGGATGCAGTTTTGGTTAAAATGCTGTCTAGCTTTTAAGTGCAGTGATGGATCGAGTTATTCTTTGACCACATAATCGGACAACCTTTTTGGGACCGCTGTCCCTATTTTTTAGCGGGGGAAAATTCACTGTGGAATATTTGGCCATCCAACACATGAGCATGGATACCCAAAACTTGACGAGTCGTCTTCTTATCGTGTCCAAACACTGTGGTTCTCAACATCTGGCTGCTTCACTGAATTCCGCAAGGTCCTGGTTTGCGCATTGTTCGCTGCAAGCAGTGGCGACCAAGAGATGTTCCATTTTGTCTGTGGTGGTTCCACCATACCACAGGTCGTGTCCTGATGCTTCCGGTAGACCCACTTTGCAGAAAGGAAACCTTTGATTGGACAATTCTGGTTCTCAATCTGTTGCCCCACACCGGCTCGTCATTCAGCCCCCCACCACAAATGAGGCGTCAGCTCCGTTGGGAGATGCTCATCCAGGTTCAATACCAATAGATATTAATTGGTTTAATGGCAAGTCTTTCTTTCCACACGGCGGAATCTTAGAGACTGTGTGCAAGAGGTTGGACTTTGCTTAGAAACCTCTCTCTGGATTTAAGGCGGTTGGCAGCAGGTCTCTGTCCAGACATAGCGGTGTGCTTCACATTAGATACTTGACAGCTACGATCTTGCATGCTGACGCGACGATACGGGGAATATTGTCTGGGGAGAAAGCAATTCACATGCTAAGATGATAAGTTTTTCCATGGTGTGGAGTGGAGGCCATTCTGTGGATAAGCCGGCAGGAGGCATTTAACGTGAATCAAGCTTCTTGGCATGGGTGAAGGTTTTCCCATACAGGCTTGACGAGTTGATGGGGACTGAGTCATTTGTCAATTTCTGCCTCAATACATGAGCAAAGAAGAAAATTTCCCTAAAATGGTGATTGTAGGAGTGACTTAATACAATCACTGTGAACAACCCCAGTGAAACCCCTATTCTTTACAGGCATTCGATGACATGCACTCTAATAAAAGGGCAGGACCGCCAGGTTTGGGGTTAACGATCATGAGTTTTAGGGCATTAGTATGCAAAGAATCAAGCAATGTTATTCTCTTGTCTTTATGCAGGGTCTTCAAGATCCTGGGTTATTGGGAAATGGTGTCCAGAAAGCTCTTTTAAAGAAAGGTGGCCAACATAATTTGTCCTCTGGTACGATTGTATTTTAGATTCACTATACAAAAGGACTAGTTCTTTTCTTGCTTGAAATCATCCAAACTAAATATTTAAAAAAAAAATGAACCTTAAGCTACAGAGTGGCCAAAAAAAAAAAGCTTTACCCTAAAAGTGCCCCCCAATTTCAGTCTTTAATAAAACATATGCACAAATGAATTCAACTTTACAAGTTAGTATTTTTATTAAGAGGTTAATGGCTGAATATTTTAGTTTCGAGGCATTGGCCCAAAAATAAATGCATGTGCGCTCAGTTGACGACGAATAAGGCACAAGCCACGCAGGGGCGAGTGCCATATGAGTTTGGTCAAACTGACGCAAGTGCATGATTTTTTGCCATTCACGAGAAACTACAAACCCATTAATACCGAAACATTAACCTACTTCATAAACGTGATTACGATAGACAGTTTTACAAGAAAAATCTCAATATGTCATGAAAATACAAATGCAGCAATGTTTCAACTGAAAAGATGCACATTACCGCCCATAAAATGAATCAATCAAACGTCGCGCGGTCGCGTAAACGGTCTAGGCACTCCCGCGTACGCCAGTAACATACGCACCGTGCAATGACAAATATCAATGCATGTTTTTGTCCCAATCATATTTCTCTCTCATAATTAAAACGTTTATGGAATAGCTTCAGAGACAGCAAACCCCATTGAATTATGGTCCAAATGAACCGAGTTGTTCCTAATTGAATTACCGTATAAGCACTCTGGTATAAGCTCACCCCAAAAGGAAGATTGTACTTCAAAATCGGGGGGCTTATACCCGAGGAGGGCTAGAAGTTGGGAGCAAATTCAGATAAAAAATTGCATATCATATCAAGAGTATATTATTCACCAGATTACCATTAATTAGGTCAACACGTTATTTGTAGCAGATATTCAAACTTAAAAATAAAGTTCAATTTCCAATCCACTTCCTCAAAGTTAAATTATATAGCAAACAAGCCATTCCCAATCATGTTGGCCCTATTTGATGGCTCTTATATTGTTCCCTAATGCAAAATTTCCACCTGGGCTTATACCGAGTGTATGCTAGCTCCTGTATTTTCTTTAAAACTTGGGTGGGCTATACCCGAGGTGGGCTTATACCGGTGGTTACGGGTAAATCTGTGTTTTTTTTTTTACTTGGAAACAGGGACCAGACTTGGCTACAAGCAAAAAAATTTCATTAAATAAGGACAACTCAGTATATGAACCCAAATTCAAGGGGTTTGCTGATTGAAATAGCTATAAACAATACTTTTAAAAATTTGCATAAAATGTTAGTAAACAAAAATAAAAAAAGTAAAAAAAATAGGGGATTTTTTTTTTTTATACAGTGTAGTTAACATGATGGGTGAAACTATACAAATGCCAGAGAGCAGTGATTTGAATACTGAGCCAAAAACCAAAAAATCCAAGTAGCTTGGGAAGACATGGGTTTATCTTGGTCAATCAATACTTCAGGTATTTTTTGTGTATCTCTGCAAGTTGTCAATGGCATGGAATATTCCACCGATCTCAAAACGGAATTAAAGATTTAAAACCACTACGGGTAGGAGCTTCGTAATTACTACGGGTTAGTGTATGGGTGGAGGCCTTTATGGCTTCATCAGCATGACTCTATGGACTAAAATAAATATAGTGCCTTATAAAATTAAGACCTATCAGTGATTTGAAAAAATCTTTGAAATTTGTAGGAATAGCTTCAAAGTGAAGGATAAGTTTCTGTAGAATTCTCCATAAGTTACATTTTCCACCTGTAGAATTGAAAGAAAAGGACAAAAGAGACAACTGCAAAAAAAAAAAGTTTTTTTTTTCAAGATACGATTTCTCCATTCCATTACGTGTGGTAGGAAGTGTCCGTTGGGACAGTAATGACTAAAATCTCCGATTCTGTCCTTATTAGGTTGCTTCTGGTCTTATCCTTTGCAGGGGATGTTAGGCTAACTGTAATTGTTACGTACATGCTAAAATCTTATTTTTGATGATTTTTATCGATTTGCTGATTTAGCAAATCATGATAGTGTATTTAAGGGGGATGACCCAATTTAAGTATATAAAGGGTCATCTTGTAGAATGGCCTTTTCACCCCAAAAAACCTATCTGTAACGTTTCGCATTCACATTTCAACACGTTTCTGATGTGAGAGCGAAAACAAACATGTTTTGTTAATCCCATAGAGTACTCTGTAAAATTATATGGGTCGACCAAAATGGGGAACATTGTCGCGCATAACATCAACCCAAACATCTTTAGCCATAAGGATTTCAACAGGGTGCGACTGGAGGGTATTAGTGATGGACCACGGCCCTTTAAGCGCTTTACATTTAATCCGCTGTTTGTCCGGATACCTCACATTTGTTACACATGAAAAGTCAAGGCCACCATTATTGGGGCACAATATGACTTCCCCTAACAGTCCCCATTGGAACTGAGTGAAGTGAGACAAGCGAGATAGTGTCTTACCCAACCGTTGGCCATGGCGGGTTTTTTTTTAGTGTATAAAACTTGCATTTATTAATTTAAAGGTCTGATGATTCCACGAGGAGTTACAAAAATGTAGACACTGTGTATGACTATTTCATCCCTCTTGTTGCTTGCATCATGTAAATAAAGGAATGCGTAAGAATTGAAGGGAATTTTTGCAATTCTTGAGGAAAATACTGTGGTCTCGGGAATAATTTTGATTGTGTTCTCGGGAAAGTTTGATTGTGTGCTCGCAGGTAGACAGTTTCTTCCACAGGTGGAAAAAAAACGCATTTTTTTCAGCAGTTGTTTCCACTTGGAAGAAACAGGTTTCTTCCAGTTTAAAACTAAAAAAAAGTATCAATTTAAAAAAGGTTTTGCTATTCAATGCCCAGACGTAAACTTTAGTTTAAAGAGACAGTGAATGAAATATAGTTAAATAATTTAAAATTAACCATTCACAACCCCTCTACCCACCTGCATGCAATGCATTTAACTCACATTGATTCACAAGGCCTAATTTAATTGGAATAACCCCAAATTACTGGCAGAACTGTTATTAAGAAACTTTTCACACAGCGAGGCCAAACATTTGTGATGTTCCACTAAGTAAAACAAAGTCAGATATTATACACACAATCATATAAAAGAAAAAGAACAATAAGGGTGCATCTCCTAAAGTGTTATTTCCCAAGGGAATCCGATCTTCCAACCATGACCAAGCCGTTCCATTTGCATGGAGAGGGGGCTACTTACCAAGGAAAATATCGATAGAAGTATTGGACTGAAAAAAAGGCACCACAAAAAAAATATTATGTTAACCCTCCAATACGCTGACATTAACATCCACGTTACATCAGATGCCCTGATTACATGTACCTAGGTATCGCTGATGTGTATTACATAGACCCAATTGTTATTTAAAAAAAATCTTACCAAAAGCCTACAGACTAAAAAGGAAGGAAATATTATTTAAGGGGGCATCTACCCTTCTTTTGAGGTGTTATTTTGAAAAAGCAGGGTAGAAGTAGTTGAAATGTTGGAAATATGGCTTGTTATGATATTACAAAGCATATTGACTATGGTTTCAGAAAAATTATATTATTGTAAATCGATACTCATATGCAAAGGATTGGGGGTTAAAGGTCAAATGGGTTGAATTTGGTCAAAAGCAAAATAGCACAGTTTGCCCCCAAAATTAGTACTAATAGGGTCTTTTACCAGTTGTTGCTATCCAGGTAGTACAGGGTCAAGATTTGCAACATAATGCGGAGGAACATTTTCAATTTTAATCCATGTGTTGCCATGCAACCGATTTCTTGAAAAATTCAGATTTTTCTTGCTGGATTTGACTTTGAAGGCTATAAATAAAAAGTAAGACAGTAGCAAAATCCCTCCCATTAAGTTGCAGAGCATTATAAAACATACATTTGTGCCAATTTTAGTGGTCATACACCATTCGGAAGTGCCAAAATTTTTGGGGGACAAACTTTGCAAGTTGTCGAAAATTGCAAAAAAAGATATAAAAACTAAAAAATTAAAAAAAAAAACACTTAATTAATTTTATGTATAAATGTATTGCAGTTTTGATTTGAAAAATGTCAAAATTTGTATTATCTACATTAATATGCTAAATATATACAAAAATATTCACGAAATAATCAACATAATAGCCAAAAATTAATTATTTGGCCTTTTCTTAAATATCATGTTGAAAAACAATAAGAAAAATGTAAATATAGCTGCTTGTCAACAATAAGAAAACATAAGAAATAGTATTACTGGTGGTACAATGCAACTTTGATCAACTTGTAGCAGCGCGAACGAAATGTCAGATTTTCACCAAATAAAAGTAAAATAGGCTGAAAGTAGTGAGAATTACAGAAATTAAGGAAAACTCAGAAATTCTTGGCCCAAAGGCTTGAGGGTAGATGGCCCCCTTAAATTGCAGGAAAGTTAAAAGAAAGTAAAAAATAAAGTGGCCTCTGCCAATAATGGTAACTAGCCAACACTCCATTGATTTTTAAAAGATTTTATAGAGGGGGCTTTGTGATTCCATTAACTTGCCGAATTTCACAGGTCACGATTTTCAAGGCCTTTTCATTTCAACTATACGCAAATGGTTCGATTCCTGGCTCTTTTTAATTGAACATTCAAAATAGCGGCCATTCAGTAATCAAAATATTCAGAATTGGTCGTTTGAAATAGGTTTGCACAGGGTAGCTTATACAAGACAGTATTACCTTGTTCCAAGAGTATAATGACCGAAGGTTTGACAAAAGTGATATCTTTGGACAACTGGTCAAACGTACTTTACTTTTAGGATTTGTGTTTCTAAACTTAAACAATTGGTAATACGTTTTAAAAGCGTTTTCATTGTTTGCATACAATTACAACTGTGTAGTAAAATGTGCACATGGAAAGATGGGAAAGTGTGTTACAATTATCATCTGTATAATTTGGTATGCAAAAAAAACAAATTTGTGAACAAATTTACTATATACTTGCAAGGTCTTATAACCTGCTAAATACTTTTGTAAATTAATTTGAAAAAAAATGCTGTTAAAAGTAATAAATTAACTAAAGTAGCTTTGAGATTGAAGTGAAAAGCAGTAGATGAATGTGGTGAATTTAGTTATTGTTCATAATACATTTTTTTTATTTTGTGGTTCCTAGTTTCTTTGGAAGGAAGAAAAACCCCGTTTTTCAGTTTCTTCCATTTTCCGAAGGAAATAGGATTCTTCGGACGTTTCCGAACCTGTGTTCTCGGGAAATTTGGCATTTTTTCAAGCCCTGCAGGACAACACTTGCATCAAGGTGAACTGCCAATAGGCACTTTTTATGAGGCACTAAATTCATGCAAATGTGGTGTAGTAGACATTCACCACCCAAAAAAATTAACTCCCACCCGGAAATTATCAAGTTCAAATGATACATCAGATATACATGTGAGATATAATTGGAAGCCGGTGTTTATGTAGCGCATGTTTGACACCTCTTTGTGGCGATCGTCGACGGAGTATTGTTGAAGTTATGCCACTGACCGAACACACCCCATGATTTAAGTTGACTTACATAAACACACAGAGGGAATTAGATCATGCAGAGAAAGAATGACTGCACTGCTTTCAAATTGTAAACAGTATGACGTCAATAGGGGTTAACTGCAATGTTTTAAATCCCTGGGGCGGGTTTCTGTAACGTGGTCTAAAATTGCTCCAGATGACCCAACTATGTAGGCATTAAGTCTCAGCTTATTACCACAGTTTGACATGTAAAGCTTTGAAGTTTTTAATCATCTTTCAGTGTTAGAGACGTATTTTTTTTGCAGTGTACAATTGGTAAAACATGTAATCGTTTTGAACATGTATGTTTTGTTCATGTATACAAAATGATTACAGCCGTGGGGCTGTGAGGCACAGAATGGATCCACTGTCCATCGGAATGTGTGGCATTCCTGGAGTATAACCGTGACATTTCTACTAAAAGCTAGAATTAAAACATGTGGATATTTTTGCAAGAGGGTGGAAATTGTTGGTATTGATGCTGGAAACTTCATGGGGATAATAATTCAATACATCCAAAACTCATTCATTACATTTGGGATAGGGATAATAACTACAGGGGTTTTGTGAAATTTTCTTTGTTTAAAAGAGGATTTCCTCATTATTGAAATTTAGTTAGTGCACAAATTTAGATTTTCTTTGATTTTCAGCCTGTTTTTTCCTCCTTTTCTTGATTTTTGTGCAATGGCCCTACACCCCTAACTCAATACTCATAAGGGTTCAAATATGTTTGTGTTTATCAGGGGGCAATGCTGGAGTTGCTGCTGCCTATGCCGCCAAGGAGCTTGGAATTCCAGCAACTATAGTATCCCTGCCAGTACCACGAATTTGTTAGCAGGCACAACTTAAGGGATACAAAGCTAATGTACTCAGGCATGAACAGGTGAGGTACACTATACTAAAGTATTCATAACTATAGTATTACCTGGAAGTACACCTGAATTTGTAGCAGACAACTTAAGGGATATCAAAGCTAATGTACTTCCAGGCATGGCAGGGAGTGAGTACACTATACTAATGGTATTCCATCAACTATAGTCATACCTGGCAGTAACCTGAATTTTAGCAGACAGCTTGAAGAGATATCCCCCCCAAAGCTAATGTACTCAGCTATGGACAGGTGAGTGAGTACACTATAGTAAATGATATTCCATCAACTATATCATACCTGGTAGTACACCTGAATTTGTAGCAGACAACTTAAGGGATATCAAAGCTAATGTACTGGGCTGGAACAGGTTGATCGAGTACACATACCAGGGAGGTGGGGGAGGAATATAGTCATACCTAGCAGTACTCCTGAATTTGTAGCAGACAGCTTAAGGGATATCAAAGCTATTGCTACTCAGCATGGACAGGTGAGTGAGTAAGACACTATAATAAATGGGAATTCCCATTAACTATTGTCATACCTGGCAGTACACTGATTTGGTTAAGTAGCAGAACAGCTTGAGAGATATCAAAGCTAAGTACTCAGGCATGGACAGGTGAGTGAGTACACTATAATAAATGAATTCCATCAACTCTAGTCATACCTGGCAGTACACCTGAATTTGTAGCAGACAGCTGAGAGATATCAAAGCTAATGTACTCAGGCATGAACAGGTGAGGAGACACTATACTAAATGATATTCCATTTCAACTAGATTCCCTACTGGCAGTACACCTGAATGGTAGCAGATAAATTGGGATTCAAAGCTAATGTACTCAGGCATGGACAGGTGAGTGAGTACACTGGCTTCCCATGGTCACTTTACCACAATCCTTAATCCCCTGGTAACCTGCATACCTTATTTGACATGGCCGCTCTTTGTGCACCTTAATCCACATGGGGGACCCAACTACAAGCATACTTAATCCACAGGCTACTGTACAAGCACCCTTAATCCACATGGTTACGTACACGCAATCTTTATCAATATGGCCACCCATTATGTGTACCCTTGAGCCATGGCCATCAGACACACACACACAACATTGATAGAATGGCCATATACATGCACCCTTAATTCACAAGATGAAAAAAAAATAACCCGGTGTGCACTTGGTTAACAACAAATTTAAGGTCAAAGGTTCATTAGTGCTCATTTTAAGGGTCACAGTGGGCCCATATACATTCCTTAAATATGATTGGCTGAGAAAACCATAAAGTCGAGTTTGTTTGATGAGGAATCTTTCTGGTATCTATTTCATGAAATGTGATGCATATAGATTTCATCAAATCAGTAATCACTGCTTGATTTTTTAAGTATTGATGGGGGATCTTTTGTCCCCGCCGAACTTAAGTTCGGGAGGGGACTATTAAATGGGTCCGTCCTAGTCTGTATGTCCGTATGTAGTATGTCCGTGATAAAAATGTTAACTGGAACATTTGGGGATATCTTTTTTCTGGATGAGCTAGAGTAGCCAAACTTTGGTATATGTAGGAGGGGGATACCCCCTACTCACCGTGTAATCATTCCCCCAGGGTCATTCTCCGGGTCTGTCAGGGGTAGGGGGAAAAAGGGTCAGGGAAAAAGGTCAATATTGCCACAGAAAATGTCAACATTGTGTACAATTTATTGGAGTTCCGTAAGGGTTACGATGAGTTAACTTGTGGAAAGAAGCAGGTTGATTAGTTCTCACCATGATAGATTTTGGGTGTAAAATATGCTTCAAAAGTATCTAATGCATCATTTATGAAATTAACCTGATTAGATTTTGGTTGAGAATTTTTTGTTAGTTTGGTTGTCGGGTCAGTCTTTGGGTGCGCCCATGTCTACATTCTCTTGAAA